>CM051237.1:210304795-210497295 GCA_027917425.1 Gastrophryne carolinensis | reverse complement strand
TGATTCTATGACTCTGTTCTGCTTTTAAAACACATTCTTTCTGGTGTGGATGCCAGGTGAATGTTAAACCTCTGTCTGCACAGGGTAAACTCTAAAATGAGTTCCGAATTCAGAGGGAAGAAAAAGCCTTGCAAAATAGGTGACAGTATACTGACTAATGTGTAACAAGAAATCTTCTCCCTTGTACCTGTGTTTACCCTTTACATATGGAGATATATATGGAATATAACTCTCACCCATTCCATAAATGTATTTTTTATTGTCCTACAAAGTTTATTTCTGGTAACTTTGTAAACTATGTAATCAGTGGTTGACTAGGGCAAAAAAATGGTTTGGGTTTTTCCCTGCTTTCCCTGGCTAGCCCATTTTCAGCTTACCATATTCCCAATTAACACCCCATAGCCTGCTTCATGGCCAGTCAACAAGTGCACTCTATGGCTGAGCCTATAGCAATACAGAAAAAGATCATGGCCAGATATGGCTACTCTTAAATCAGTGGTACTGAGGCTTTAGTATTGTATAGACAGATAATAGGCTCGATTCATGGTCATGCACCTGTGCATTTGCGCAAGATTTTTGGAGCACCAAGTCATGCTCGGGCTTCCTCTTGATTTATAGTTGGCAAAATTTGAAGTCATTTTTAAGGCGGAAATTTGCGCACAAGCACACGACAATGCGGAATCTTTCGTCTTCTCCACAATGGCAAAGCTGGTGCCTGCAACTGATTTATGGGTTGTTTAAGGGCAGAAAAGCATGTGCAAATGTGTCAGTTTCCAGAGTGAATTTCCTCCAGCAAAAAGCTGGAGTAAACTGCTGACTTCATGGACTAACAGGCTTATTTCATTCCTAAAACACATGCCAGCAGTATCCAGCATGTTTTTTAGCAATGAAAGTTTCAGCTGCAAATTCCTTTTCGGTAATTTTACTTTTTGTTTTGTTTTGTAGAGAAAAAAATTGGTTACAAAGTTGTCAAAGTTGACAAATATAAAAACATTTAAAGATAAAAACACCAAAAAGGTGTACATTGGGCCCAAAAAGTTAATAAAATAAAATTAAATATACCAATAAGCATTAGTAACTCAATAAGCTCTAATAGCATAACAAACAGGTCAGAAAGGGAGGGGTAAAGAGAACATCTGGGACAAAACATGGGGAAAATCAACACTGGACGAACACTGGGAGAACACAGGTGACAGGGAATACAATCTGATTTGGAAAATAGATATTCGCCTGATACACAGAAGCTGAAGAGACAAAATCATATCAGGACCAGTTAAGGGCTTAGCCTGCCAAATGTGCATGAGGCAGGGCTATTTGCACTTTAAAAGGTCAGAATTTCATGTGGAATACATCTGAGGAGGAATTTTGAACTCGCCCCATGCGCATGCCATTCGGTGCAAGGCGCATGTGCGTCTAGCATGAGCACAAAGCCATAAATCAGGTGCCTAGACGCATACAGAAGCGTTGCCACTTGCTTTAAGGATTTCTAGTGCACGACCATTAATCTAGCCTAATGTGGCAGGGGTGGGTATGATCCCACACTACCATGATTCTTAGTCTATAGCACTGGGAGAAGAACATGGGCTAGGGCACATGGGGCTAGAGTTAGGTTAGGGAGGCAGGGATTTAATGGGGATGTTAAGAGCAGCAGCTCACCTGGCCCAAAAGGAAGACCCAGGAGTTCTCCTGCTGGGTATCCCTATGACCAGTGTGCCCCAACATGTAATAGTAACTGTGTAACAATGTAATAAACTCATTTGAGATTTCTTATTACATGATTCCATGTACAACTCGAGAAAACTGTCTGTGTTGTATGCAGAAAGGAAGATGCATCTCTTGAATTTCTTATTTGACAGGTTTACTTTAAAGGAACTGTAAATCCAACAGCAAAAATAGGGCAGCAAGCAGCTCACCTGATGGTGCTTCGCCTCCATTTTTTGCAGTGCAGCTTAGACACAGGAAAAGGGCTACAAAGTTTGCCCTTCTTTCAATGTTATTATTCCAGGAGTAAAGTGGTCTAACAGCCTCTCTGTCCTTTGGTGTACTCAGCGTGAGCATGGCGAGCTGACATGTCCTTCCCAGCTCAGCCACGACCAAGAAAAGGAAGAGAACAAGGTGGTTTAGTTTAGAACACATTATGCATTCACATATAGTTGGAGTTTTCAAAATGGCTTATTTGACACTGTTCCCATGGGGGACAAGGTGGGAGAAAGTTTGTGTGTGCTGTTTTCTCAGATGGTCAGGTGTGATGCCAGAGGTATGGTACCTTATACACAATATTAGAAGCATTGTCAAGGCAATGGATGCCCAGTGCACAACCTTTGCCTGATATTACATCCTTAGTATAGATAGAGCTGGCTTAGTGGTTCTGCGGCATTTCTAGATCTGGCATTCGTGTCTGGCATGAGTTGTTGGTATGAGCGTGGAGAGCCAGGTTTAAAAATGGCAAGCACATTTCTGAATGTCCTCCAAGATTCTGGGTAAACTGGCAAAGGAGGAAAGACGTGTGTTTTAACAGTTTTTAGCTCTTTATAGCCACATTCGTCTTGAGAAATGCCCTGTAAGTCTTACTAGATTGACTGCTGTCAGTTACAGCCATCTGCTAAAAAAACCCTATGTATCCAAAAGGAACAATGACAGGCACAGTAAGGTCAATGACACCACTACCGAGACCCACAATGTGGCTTAATAACCTTTTCAGATATCCTGAAAGGCAATGAGCCACTCAAAGTAGAAGTGGGTAAAACATTTAATTTATCAGTACACAAACACTAACTATATTCACAACAGTGGTGGTAATATCATCTTGTCAATGTGAAAGCAGATCTAAACCCAAGTACATGTCAATGTCATGGGAACCCTGTTGTTTTGTGCTTTATTTTTGTCGTTTAGACTCTAGGATCAGGTTTTGTTCCACTTTAAAGTGTTGGTACTGAAGATTTAGTAGTGCTGGGCTAGAGAATCCATAATGTGGAGAATATAGCATTGCTGGGGCAGATCCTAGGCTGGGTCTTTGGGGGGAGGGGGTACAGTTGGGCTTACATGGGGGGTACTTTGGAGGCAGGGATTTAGAAGCAGGTTAAAACCAACACAGCCAGCCCAAAAACAGTGCAGTCCACCAGGAATTATTCCGGTGCTCCCTATGGCTAGGCCATTCCTGCCTATGGATTTTCTTTTAAATTGTATATTTATCCAGAAAATGTATACCCCTTCACCCTTCACATACTAAAACGTGTGGTGATGTAATTGCATTAACCAATGGTCCATAAACATAGACAATAACAACAGTTCGAGCTTCCAAAGAAGGCGTTAAATAGGCAACAAAAAAGGCTAAAAATTGAAGGGAGTATCTGGGATCATTAAAACAAAAAAATGCGTATGTGCCATGGGACTGCTTGCAATGTTGATAAGCCAGCAATCCCATGGGGTTTAAGTGGAGCATCCCACACTGAGATGGCCCATGGATAGGGTATCAGCTGCTTTTGTCCATTTTAAAGGACGAAACAGAGGTGAGCATTGAGGTTGGGTTAAGGCAATGAGCAGGTGGGTGCAGCTGTGTGGTGCCTCCCTGACTGTGGTGCCCTGTGCAATGGCACGCCTTGTACACCCTAAAGGCCTGTGCCTGGACAGAGTGTAGTCTGAAACATGGGAACAGTTAAGAAAGCACTGGATGCAGTGAAGTGAGGACAGAGACCAGCAATGTCTCTATATCTTCCCCCCCCCCCTCCCAGAGCCAGGCCAGAGAGCTTCCTAAAGGGACATGGCCGGAATGATGTCGCCACAATGGTAGTGGAAGGGGCGTCACACATGGCTTATGTGCTGTAGTGTGTGGTTGGGGGAATTTAACATTTCCTGAGGCTGCACTGCAATTCCCAGCATGCTCTGAGGGTTGGTAGGTGGGCTGTGAACTGTGCAGAGGGCTGACAGAGGCATGAACCTTACCTTCTGCATTGTGCTACCTTCCTCTGCAGCTCATTATACCTTATGGCACCACTCTGACCCACAGAATGCAGGAGTATGACTGCAAGTTCATTCACTGCTGTGCCTCCGTCATCCACAAACGCTCCTATGGGGGTGTTTCACCACAATACGGGGATGTGAAGGCACAGTACTTACAGCCAGAAGGCAGAGCACTGCAGTCAGTATAGTACCCCCTGCCTGTTGGTGCTCAGGGTGAAAGGACAACTCGTCTGGGGATAGAAATGGCCCATCCTTACTCCAATAGCTAATTCTCAGTCACATACTGTGAAAAGCATATCCAATATCCAATATAAATTATGCTAAGATAAGGACTTGATTGTACCTTGGTGTTACAGGTGATGGCATCAAAGCCACAGGGATCAGAACCTGAAATGTTGGCGATTGCTAGTAATTTTGGGCTAAATTAGAGAAAATGATTACAGTCTTATTAACCCTTTCCTTGTCTGCACACCCATCTTTGCAGTCCAACAGTTTTTTAATGCGGAACAAAACCCAGCAGGGTCAGCCTTGGAATCTAAAGAATTGCAGACTGGGATGCCCTGCTGTGCGAAACCCCCCAGGGATGCCGCAGCACTCACCTCTTCCTGATGCTCCCTCGCCGATGTAAACAATGGCGACCGCATCTCCACTCTTTTCGGCTGTGCGTGCGCTCCTGTGCCCAGCCATTCAGATAAGCTGGGAGTGGGAGCGCGTGTGCTGTGCGGAATGTGGTCGCTCCGATTGCTGGGCTCTGCATGTAAACATTATATGTTTGCTGAACAATTACTCCAAGTTGCCATTTTTATTATTGGCTGCCAGTGGGACCCCTCCTCCTATATCAGTCTCTTGTTACCTTCCATCTTTACTGAGCCTTTATTTACCTTCCTTTACTCCCTGGTTCTATGTACCCCTGCCACTATCCCCACAGCAGCCACACATGGCTCCAAGGGCCATGCGTGGCCCCTGACCACAGGTTGAGCATGTCTGGTGTACAGGGCCGGGTTATGAGGAGGGTGCAAGGGGCCTTTTGGGTTATGGTCTGGTTCAGGAGGTTTTTGACCATGGGGCCAGCAACAAAGCTATCGGTGGCAGCGGAGTCCCCCCATGCCTGGTCAAGCCTTTTTTCTATTTTTGCAAACCTGCAGCCAAAGCCACCACAGAGCAGGGCGGAGAGTCTAGAGCAGCAAAGCCACCATCAGTAACGCTACAGTGATGGGTGCGTGCAGAGCACTGCATATAAACCACCAAGCACAGCAGCTGGTAGCTCAATGCAGGGAACTGTTTTCTGCTGGACCAGCTGGGCGACTACATAACCCCCTGCCCAGAATGGCAAAGCAGGAGTTCCCGAGCAGCACGCACCCGCACAAGGGTGGCACAAGGGACTCGATCTGACGTTCCAGTAAGTAGGCAGATAACCAACAATCAGTTACTTGGCTGGACTATTATTTTAAAAGAAAAAGAATACTGTATCTGGGGCCTCCACCAGATTTTGCGCCCAGGGGCCTCCACCACACTTAATCCAGCCCTCTTGGTGTAGTACATCAGCCCAAGTAAATGCATTAAAAATAGTCTCCATTATAGCTATCTGTGAGGTTTGGTGTAATGTCTGCCATGCAAGTGTTTTTACCATTTACAAAATAAGCCAATAAAAGGCGGGAAAATGTTGTGAAGGAGCCACTAAACTTTAAAGCTGCTGTTCAGAACCACAAATGAATTATTTCATTGTATATATATAGAATATATATATATATATATATATATATATATATATATATATATATATATATAAGCCAGAGGGCCTCATTCTATGTAACTGTGGTATGTGAGGAAAAAGCAGGTCACTGGCAAATAAGGAAGAGATATCTATTTGCATCTTGCACCTTTGTAAGTAATGCAATGAAACCCGAGCCCTCCACAGATGTGCCCTTTTCCTCAGGACTGAGGCACGCGGCGAACCCATGGGCAAACATTCTGCTATTTTACACAAACGCAATGTGATGGAGGAGAGAAAGAAAATAGGGATGATGGCAGATGAGTTGAATGATTACACATTTTTGTTGCGTATAATAGTGTGGGCTAGAAGCAAAATAAATTACTTACTCCTTTTAAATTACTGTTTAAATTGGTGCTTTCTAAATGATAGGAAACTATTTGTTAAGTTAAATGTTCCATTGTTTTACGAAGTAAAAGAAAGAAATGTGTGGAAGTGCTATTCAGTCATCCATGTAATATGCATTAGGCGCCATTAGACATGCAAAGTAGGGGATAGACTGCCACCTAGTGACCAGCTAGAGCATAACATATGCTGATGCCTGCTTTGGGGATTGTGTGTGTAAGAATTTATTACTATTTTTCTTTCCCTTACCATGAGCTGGCTAATTTTCCTGGTAACATGAGCTGCTGAGGACGTTTATTAAGAGTAATTAAAACACTTTGCGTCTGTGTGGAAAAAGAGCGGTATAGGTGTTATCTAAAGAACAGTGCTCGCTTGGAAAAGAAATCTGTGTCTGGTGCTACTGGTAACACAGCCATTTTTCCAGTGACTTGTGTTTTATAAGCACAGCTTGTCTAAGCTTTATGTGTAAAATTGGAGTGGAAGGTTGTGATTGGCTGTGTTGGCTTCAGGTTTCTTCATTTCAGCTTTCATGCACATTTTTAAAAAATGCAAAGGGGCATCTGTAGGGATCTGAAATGAAAAAGAAATAAGGATATTTACCATACCTCATCACAGCTGACCACTTCATGTCTACCGCTTATATCCCAACTGCAGCATTCAGGCGTGTTCCCTCTGGAGTACAAGACGCCAATCCCACCATCCCAGGGGCTACTGAATGAGTAAAAGCAGCAAACTGGGACCAATTAGCTACACTCAAGGTGGGGTACATATCCTTGGGACCAATCAACTGCAGGCAAGGTAGGGTACATATCCTTGGGACCAATCAACTGCAGGCAAGGTAGGGTACATATCCTTGGGACCAATCAGCTTCATGCAAGCTGGGGTAAATATTCTTGGGACCAATCAGCTGCATGCAAGCTGAAGTAAATATCCTTGGGGTAAATATCCTTGGGACCAATCAGCTGCAGGCAAGGTAGGGTACATATCCTTGGGACCAATCAGCTGCAGGGAAGGTGGGGTACATATCCTTTGGACCAGTCAGCTGCAGGCAAGGTGGGGTACATATCCCTTGGACCAGTCAGCTGCAGGCAAGGTGGGGTACATATCCTTGGGACCAATCAGCTGCAGGAAAGGTGGGGTACATATCCTTTTTTTAATTCATTTTTTTGTGAATCTGTCCTCAGGAAAGTTTAGTATGGCTGTTTGAGGCTTTTGTGCATGTGCCATCAGGTAGGCACCTATTGGAATCAACAGGCTGGTATTTCTCTAGAAAAGAAAATATATTTATGCCGATACGGGGGGCTCATTAAAAAAAATTAAAAGCAGTATTCAGGGTAGTTTCTAGGTGAAATAGTGCCTAATGCGGGAAGGAAACAATACTACCTCCTCCTTGCGCATCCTTTGGGGTTGCTGCTATTACACACAGCTATGTACAATGCTGTGCCTCTACCTAAGCAGCAGCCTGTGTCCCCTGTCCATGACTGAGCCCAATATGGGGGGTGAGGGGTCTGTCTTATGACCTGCACCACTAATAATGGTTCTGACTCATCTGTAGAAAGCAAGATGGTTGGGATAAAGCGCTATGCAGTAAAAGGTTTGTACTGTACTAGTTATTCAGGGGGTCAACTTGGTGACAGAGGTACCTTAAGGCCATATTTCAGCCAAAGTTTCAGAATGTCTGATTTGTTGACAAGTACCGAACTTCAACCGAAACATTCTGAAGGTCAAATTTGTTGACTGTGGTACTTTAAGTCCCAACTCCAGACAAAACTTCAGAGGGTCAGATCTGGGGACAAAGGAACTTTAGTTGACTTGAACAGTTGATTCCCTCTTAATCCTCAGTAAAACCTACCTGATCCCCAATCCAATGCCAGGGTGGGCTGCGCCCGCACTATGCTATACCTGTAGTGAGACTTGTACCTATGCCAGGCATTTGTGGATGGACAGCATGGTCCTTAGCCGATTCATAGCCAGGAGTACCAGATGTAAATGAGTGTACTGATTCGCATGCACCATAGGATGGGGGTTTTCACACGGTGGGCCATCCCAAACAGGGGTGAGGACCAAAACCCAGGATAGTCAAAATCTCAATCACAAATTTTAAAACTTTCAAATTCAGTGATGGAAGTATTTTAAGGTCACATGAAGAGGGTTTAACACTTGATAGTTACCTGCTAGGTGCATTTAGTTGTATTTTTTTTTAAATCTCATAAAACGCTCTTTTCAGTTTGGGGAGTCCCCTGGGAGAGGAATGGGTGTCTACTAATACGTACCTGGCACAGTTATAATTGTGAGGAATGGGGCTTTTACATGCAATATAGGTTTTAATCTGCTTTAACTGGAACAACATTTAGACTTATCAGCTGTGTATTATGTTGTCAGGAGCATAAAATGTTATCTCAGTGCAGTTATTTTTAGTAGGTTGTTTAGTAGTAGGTTATTAGGTTGTCCCTGCTTTAGTTCCTGTGCATTTTCTACGATCCCTTCTAAATACTTTGAACCTTATTTGTCGCTACTGACCACAGCCTGCAGGCTGATCTCCTGCTATGACCTAGTAAAACTCATGTCTTCTGCTTGCCTCTAGACCTTGGGGCAAATTCAGGGCCAGATAAAAACCATCTCTCCTTTTTGGAAAGAAAAGTGCCATTGACTTTCATTGTCTACCTTGGAACTGATTCAGAGACAGGTTTACACCCGGTAAACCAGTGGCGGACTGGGGCCAAAAATCAGCTCTGGATTTTACCATTCCCTGGCTGGCCCGAGACATCCATGCTGAGCCCCCCCCCCCCCCTTAACCATGATGCTTGTGTTATAGCATTGGGGGCTGGGGTTCCTTGGCTTGTGGGTACAGTAAGACTGGGTACAGGGGGATGGCAGGAGACTAAGAGGGCAGGGTTTGAATGTGGGTGTAAAAAGCAGCAGCACAACTGGCCCCAAAGCAGTGCGGCCCACCAGAATTTTCCCGAGTCTCCCTATGGCCAGTCCACCCCTACGGTACACAATGAAAGTCAATGACAGATTTCTTCCAAAAAAAGGAGTATGAATTCTCAGCTGGCTTTGAGTCAACCCTATTGACTTACAAATAACTATGAGAAAATGCCACTTTAGTTGTGCTAGCTGATTTGTTGGCTGGCCTAGATCACTGCTAGTAATCTGACATAAACTATTGGTTCTCTACCCAGGAAAATAATAATAATGCAAAATAAATATAATATAATAAATGATAAATCCTAGGGATAATAGTTGCAGCATTAGTATTCATCATAAGAAGGATGCTATTTTGTGGGGTTGTCCTGAAACAGAATGCTGTCCTGTTCAACCTCCAAGACATGACTGTGTGTTACCTAGCATGTAAGTAGTCTAGTGATGAAAAGCGTAACTTTCATCATTACCTCTCCCTGCACACTCAGCATATTCACTCTGTCTTGCAATCATTTTCTTTTGGAAGAACTCAGGTCATTGGGAGAAATTTACTACTGGTTTAGCCTCTCAGAGATTTTTTTTACCTCATCATCTCCTCTGATCGTGAGAAATGTATCATATATTATGTCTGTAATCTAGAAGCCTGAATTTTTGTTGCCCTTAATGATCAGAGCAAGTTTTCTTAGGAAATTTGAGAGATTTGCTCTTGATTCTATTCCGTCCCACCTAATCCCTCAACTGTCTGCTTCTCTCAGTCCAGCCTTATCCCTATTCAACCACTCTTTCTCCGAGAACGCGTTTCCTTCTTCAAACAAACTCCACTTATCAAGAATCTGGACCATTCTGCCCTCCTCAGTTACTGTCCTAAAAAGCTGCTCCCTTGATTCTATTCCATAGCATTTAATCCCTCAACTGTCTCCTACTTTCAATCCAGCCTTAAAGTGGACCAACACCCAGGATTTTCACTATCCTGGGTGTTGGTCCACTTCCGCGGGGCACCCCGATCGGGGGTGCCCCGCTATGTGAAACCCCCCAGAAAGCCCCAAAAACTCACCTGACCCCGCTCCCACGTGACTCGCTCCACCAATCACCGCCGACGGACAAGCGAGGTCCGTCGATGGACAAGTTGAGAGCGCCCGCCACCACCTCTCGCGTGTCCCTCTTACAGGGAGTGTGCCCGCGCCGGCCATTCACAAACGGCCGGCGTGGGTGTGCGCCTTACTAGAGGGGTGCGCGAGAGGCGGCAGCGGCCCGCGCATGCTCCGTTGGAATGAGGAACAGGTAGGATTTGCAGGCGTCCTGGGGGGTTTCACACAGCGGGGTACCCCCGATCGGGGTGCCCCACAGGTAGGGAGCTGATCGGCCCGGGAATCTTATAGATTCCCGGGCCGATCAGTGGTGGGTGTTGGTCCACTTTAAAATCCCTATTCAACCCTCCCTCTCCACGAACACTTTTCCTTCTTTATACAAACATGAAGTTATAACTCCACTCTTTCTGGACCCTTCTGCCCTCCCCACTTACTGCTCTATCTCACTGCTCCCTTTCTCATCGAAACTTATTGAACAGCATGGCCACTGAGAACTGGCAAGCTATCTGTCTTCTTGCTTGTTGCTCTTAACAAAAGTCACTTATGATCTTCTAAGATCTAATGCCCACTACTCTACTTAACTCTCATACATCTTGACCTATCCTCAGCTTTTGACTAAGCTGACCAGTCTCTGCTTCTCAATATACTCTCTTCTCTTGGATTTATAGGCCTCGCTCACTCTTGGCCTTCTTTCTATCTGTTTGACTAGTCATTTTGTGTATATTACTCATTCAGTTTCCCCTCCCCATGCTCTGTTGGTGTATTACAAGGCTTCGTCCTAACCCCACTTGGCATTCAATATCAATTTTATGCAGTTGACACACAAATATACATATCTAGTCCTTTCATTCACTCTGCCTCTGACCTTCTCCCATGCTCCACTCTGGTCACCTCCTCTCACTCCCATCTCCAGGATGTCTCACGCGCCTCAGTCCTATCCTGCAACTCCATTATCTAAAGTAGGGTGCTGCACTTCCACACCTCAGGCTGGTGGTGGGCATTTATTCTACAGCCACCTTGGCTGAGCTTGTACATGGCCACACAACTTCAGCCAGGCGACACCAGGAACTGCAGCTCTCGGCTACAGATAACAGGGGATGCACAAGAGAGATCAATGCTGTGGGACCGGGTGAAGGTAAGTAAGGGATAATCTTGCCTTCTATGGTTCTCGTCCAGTCTGAGATCTGTAAGGAAAGTCCACAAAAGCAGATATCCCTTTAGGTCAAAGGTAGCCAATGTGGTTCATAGCACTCTGCCCACTGTGATTGCAGGTATTTTATCTGGGTAATCATCTTCTCTCCCACACAGCCAACAAATCCAGGTAAATAGTTAAAAAAAATAGATGTACCCAATATATACTTGTACAATTGACTTTCGACCTCTTTTTATTTCAGATTCAGGTCAGTATGTTATTTATTTATGCATGAGAGGTTAGTCTGAAAACCTGTTATTCAAATGTGCTGCAATTAAAGGAGAGACTAGTTACCTTAACAGTAATTTATTAGTAGGTCGATTCTATTTTTACTATGTCTACTTTCCCAGCAAACCCTGTCGGTCACAAGTAGATATGGGCGAACCCGAAACATAAAGCTTGGGCTTGCACCAAACATTGCGAGTTCTGGTTCCCAAACCTGAACACAGACTTCAGCCAGAAGTTTGTGTTCGAGTTCAGCATCCAACCAAACACTAAAAAGCTGGTCACCTAAATGATGCAGCAGCTGATGCTGAAACTCACCTCAGCCCAAGATCCCCTCCTTCACCCGCAGCAGCGGGCCAAATTAAAATGCCGCTGCCTCTCCGCCGCTGCTAAGGAAGAGGATCGACGGTTGGAGGTAAGTTAAAGCAGCACACTTACTGCTGCACATTCCGTGCCCCCGCCACAGCCAGTCCCCATAGTTCGGGTCCCTATTGATTTCAAACTGGAACATTTATTCAACATTCAGACGAACTTGCTGGACCCGAACTTTAAGGAGGTTCGCCCATCCTTAGTCACAAGCAGTCATATGAGCAATATATGAATTTTCCACACACACACACGAAACCAGAACACAGAGTGAATCTGAATGCTTCCTAAGCCTAATATAAAGTGTTGACCCCTTGTTGGAAGCTCTCATTTAAACACACTCCCACCCGTCCTTCCTGCTAAATCAAGTTGTGCTCCGTGACCCAGCGGACTTGCCACAGTGGATTATAGGTGACGGTTTCATCACTGCAATCACTTCAGTGGGTATTTTTTTTAGCCAAATATTAGTAAACCCTCCTCTTGCTATTTTGCATATTTATGTAGATTTATTGGACCATTTTTTCATGAAAGTGCTTTGTTGGTGCAGTGCTATTGCTCACTGGCTCGGGGGGGGGGCTTCACAAACACTATGTGGGTGATTTACTAAGCATTCACTGCGCTTTCACTAGTTTGACCTATTTACAAGTGTAAAAGTGGCCTATTCGACAGGCAAAAGTCATCTTTGCCATATTTATGTCCCGTTTTTGCCGGGCAAATGCTGGTAAACAGCTTTTCAGTGCACCAGTTTTTAGCAGCAACCCCCATAGGAATCAAAGTTATTTTTGGTGAGAATTTCTCAATGTAATTTTTACATTTTACACTAATACAGCAAGCATGAAGGTCAGATAGCTAACTAGTATTAGAAAAACATCTATTAAAATGTTTTTTACATGACCTTTCATTTTTTAAGGCTTTACAAACAACCCAGACACTTCAGAGACACCACACATACATTCGGAGACCCGTCTTATGCTGCCATTAGTTGTAAAATTGGTTTTCAGCAAGATTTCTAGTTTTTCAAAGCAAAATCTGCCATTGCAGTTCATTGTCATGCAAACCATTTTTTGCTAGTACATTTTTTTGCTAGCTTTGGACAGCAAAAAACAGGCAGATAGTCAGTTGGTCAGTTCCCCTCGTTGGCCACGGTATTCCACATGCAGCACTAAACTTGCGGACAGCCGCAAGTGTAGTAAATCAGGCCTTATATATTAACATACCAGTGATCATGCCAGTATGTTTTAGGGATTTCAGCCAGGATTTAGCCCCAGAACCCTGAAATTGCTAAGAAAGAGGGCTAACCACTGAACTACCAAAGAAATGTATTTTACACTAGGAAAAATACTGTCCAATCCGATTGAAATCCAGCTAGTAATTTCAGGCAAATTAGCATGTAATGCAGTTACCAGCCATAGCAAGTCCAGGAATTAGACCATGACGAGTAACATAATTTTGGAACATGGCAGATTTCTAAAAAGATTAGTTGCATGAAAGCATACAGATGATTATTACACAAGTAATACAGGGGGATGGTCTACAGGAGAGGAGATCTGTTTCACAAATTTAAAGGTCAGCATTTTCCATTTAAACATTGAATAAGGTTATCTTTGTATTCACTTGTGTCACTGCTAAAAAATGTTATGTTATTCCTGTATAATAAGGCAAGGGAATGTTCAAGATACGTGGAGGCCTGGATAGTTTACAGAAAATGCCAGGGGCAAAACATATCACCCGCAGGCATCATTGCAATACGTGCTCCTATAATGTGGATTGGGAGGCAGGATGGGATGCTTACATCCACAGCCTGGGGCAATATGGCAGTCACTGTGCTGCTTGTTCCCGGTCTGTTCATGGTTAAATCATGTGCAGCAGAGTCTATACATAGCTTCAGTATATGTGAAACAGTGAGGCTACAGAGAATCAGTAGAGCTAAAACAGCATTGCAGTGCTGCTACCCCATGCTGGGTAAGCCTATATAGAAGGATTTCTAAAGAGGATTCCCTCGTTTCTTTAACATTCAGTATAGCCACAGAATGCTGCAGCTAGCAAGTGGAATATAATGAGATGTACTTGTGCACTGGTTCAGTGTCTCCTGACAACCAGCCGTGTTTTTTCTACTGGTCCCTCATTAGTTGCTTTATAGCTTATTTTTGCTTTATACCTGGAAAAAATGTTTCCTGTTGCTGTGCGGGTGTTGGTATTTACTTTCTTTACTTTCTTTACCTGCCAGCTGTATACCAACCTCAGAATCACAATCAAACTCTCTCTAACCACAACATTTCTGTTTAGCTTTAGACCCCATCACAGGGAACGATTTAACTTACTGTATAAAGTGACCAAACAAGAAACTCATCTAGCAGAAAAGCTTTGAACCAGTGAGGTGTCATTAAAGTGGTCCAAAACCTGGCATTCTTATTTCTCGTGTTTTGGATGGGGCCATTTGGGATGCTGCTGTCCCAGCCATTATTCTTAACAGGAAGAGGTAAGTGAATAGCCCCGTTTTGTGGGGTTTCCCACAGCACATTCCACATTCCAATTCAGGATGCCCCAGGGGAACAGAACAAAATTGGGGAAAGTCAAATTCCCTGATTTTGTTACGATTTAATGTTTTCACGTTTAATGTCGGATCTGCAATGAATCACTAGTCTAGTAGAGCCACCATAAGTAACCGTAGATCAATTGCTACCCTTGTTGCAGTGGCACTATACTTCCTCAATCGTGGTGTATGCCACCAAATGGCAGTTAATCGGATGATCAATGAAAACCATTAGGGTTGGTTGTGCAAGCCCACTGGGAAATCCAGATTGGTCACAAGGTGGTCACATGATTGCCAGCTACTTGTGAATAATGAAGTAGTTAACCTATGAATATAGGATTGCTTTACCAATGGTGGAGGCCCCAACTGGTAATGGCCCCGGGCAGGAGCTCTAGTTCACCCCTTCTTTAATCCGGCCCTGCATTAACCATAATCATAAATGCTTCTGTTTAATACACTAAGGTTATGCTTAGCGTGTCTTTTTTATAAGTAGAAGGCTCCTTGTCTGAGAACCTGGTCACCGTTCACAAAAGCTCAAGCTGGGGGAGACATTGGGTACATTTTTAGAACCACTTAAAGGGCTTGGTTTCTGGAAACACTGTTTTACTTTTGTGAAACGCTTAACAGTTTTATTACGATTCACCTTGACATGTTTAAATGACTCTGCTTTATGGGTATGGTAATGGATTCTTCATTGTTCACTGTCCAGACGTTTTCTCTCGGCAGGCTTTAAAAGCTGGCATACCTGCAGGCAGTCTTTTTCCCTTTTATGGACTCATGGTTTATGGCTAAAATTCAGGTTGTAATTGCTGCACTTAGGCTCACTTTATATTTCATTATTAATGACAACTTATTGGTGGTTTCATAATTATGAACCTCAGAACTGTTTAACTGACCAGTGTGATGTTTTTATATATTTACAGCAGCAAGTGTGTTTTATAACGTGATTATTTTAGAAGCCATGTTTCAAACACATAGCACCATTCTTCATAAAACTGATCTAACATTATAATTTAAGCTTAATGTGAATAATAGCAGTTTATTCCAGTTATATCATTGTTTCCCAGTGAGATGTACTATAAAATGCCTTTGTGTATCCTTGATCAATCAATGATCTGAATAGTCATTGTCATGGTTGTTCCCTAGTATAACCCTATCATGACCTCTGAAGATAAATAAATGACCTGGATGTAATGAGCAGATACTTCCATTATGGATTAGTGTTAAAAAGTTTGTCATTAAGGGTGAGGCTTACATAATGACATTCCCTAAAAATCCTTTCCAGTCAAAATTACCATTTTCAATCAAAGTTGGGAAGGGCTAGAAACAATTCATTTTTCACCTTGCTGTTTGTTCCCCTATTGGCAAGATATAGGGCTTGATTTATTAATTACACCACCAGTTAGCTGGACGGACTGCGCTTAGAGGCCGATTTATTAATAGCGCCAGGTAGCGACAGATGAGCGACAGTAGCGTGATTTTCACAGCGCCCGCTAGTATTCGCTGTGCTTGGCCGTTGTTCGGCTGTTGACAGCGACTCAGTCGGTGTGCGGTAATGTTGAATACGGGGTTAGGAGTCGCTGTTTGACTCGGTCCGCGCTGTATGGGTGCGCATGACAGCGAATGGCCATAGCGAACGGCTCCCAGCATATTCATTAACAAATCACGCTCAAAAAATTCTCGCGCTGTGAAATGCATGTTTAAACCCCAGAGCGCTGGCGGCGATGTGTTAAAAGTAGTTTTTTAACCCCCAAACAACCATATTTTTGTTAAAAAAAATAAACATGTTTTTATAAACATTTTGTTATATGAATACATTAATATCAGACCTGTAATATCAATTCTGCACAAATTTTTTTTTTTTTATTTTATTACCTTAAAAAAAAAAAACTAACATTGCAGAAGTGGTCACAGAATTTTTGACATTTAAAAAAAAAAAAACATGAATATCAATTACTTATGAATATTTAAAGATTTCTCCATTGAAATGCATTGGAGAGCGCCAGGTAGCGAGAGGTCATACCTGGCGCTGTGATGGGATTAGCAGCGGCGCTGTTCGCTGAAGTCTGCAACATGATGAATCCCGCGCTAGCTGACGCTCTCGCCGGCGCTAGCCTCATTTAGCGTGATAAATGCGTGATTGTGTTCGCAGCCTGGCGTTCTGGAGTCGGTAGCCGCCGATAGCTGGCGCTACCTGGCGCTAGTGAGACACTACCTGGCGCTATCCCTTGATAAATAAGGGCCTTAGTCTATTTCAGGCAAAGTGAGGTCAGGTTGGAAAATGGCACTCATAATACCACATGAATAAAATCATAGGCACGATAATTTGCTAAAATAGTTTTTCTCTAATAATTATATGCTTAGCATTGGTGGGAGCTTAGATGGGTTGAGTATTGGGAACATGTTTAAGATGTGGGACTGATGGGAGAGGGGCTATAAGTAAGGGACCCACGAGGGGATTGTTACATATAAATGTAGGGATCTGCTGGAAGGACATATAAGAAGAGTTTGTGGAGACAGTGGGTATCCTGATTGTTGTTATCTTCGATAAGCAGTTCCAAATGAAATCAATCTGAACCTATTCATTGAGGCCTGCGACCAAGTTCCAAATCATTTAAGTAGCCCACGCTTGTCAAAAGGTTGGGCACCTCTGTTTTATAGTTGTACACCATATATAAACCTTATACTGTTCTGCTTAAATTGATCTAAAGTCAAATAATAAAAATAAAGCCTGCTCCCCACTGCATAACAAACACTAGGAAGCCTTTCAATACTTACCCAGGGTCCTCTGGTGTTTGGTCATGGCATTAATATGGGTAATGGTGGAGTGAGATAGGGTGAGAATTAAAGCAGAACAAAACCCTGCTTGGTCGGCATTAGAATCTAAAACATTCCAAGGTTGGCTGCTGGCCTACCCCTGGGCATTCCAATTAGGCATCCCCTAATGTGTGAAGCCTCCAGATCAACTTACCTTTCCCCAGTCCAGCGGTGCATGTCTGGGCTCTAGTCCAATCAGGCCAATGGTTCTGATTGTTTGCAATGGGAAGCTCAAGCAGGCACATCCCCTGCATCTTCAGGATGTGTATGCTCACCCGCTCCAGCCATTCAGATTGGGACGGGAGCGCGTGCGCTCTGCTGGGGATGCAGCTGCTTGCACTCCCCATTGCAGACTATCAGAGCTTTTTGCCAAATGACATAACCACAACAAACAGCTCTGATTGGACGAGAGACAGCGCATGTGCCACTGGACCGGGAAAAGGCAAGCTGTTACTGCCGATCTGGAGGGGTTTAACATAGCAGGGAATCCCTAATCGGGGTTAAGCCTGTTGTTGGGTTTTCTAAGCTTGTTAAAAATCTCTGGGCAAACATAAAAGCATAATAAAATTCTTATCTTTTTTCCTGCAGCTGCATTGCTCTCTAATACTCACCCAACCTTGAGACTGGCTTTTGCCGCGCCCAGACATTACCCCAGCCACATTGTGTAGGGGGAGTGCACCGAGGCAATGAATGGACAATGGTGGTGGACAGAAACCCAAGTAATCCCCAGGTGTGTGTATGCTGCAGGACCCAGATTAAGGAACAGGTGAGCATGAGACAGCTGGACCCAAAGGAATAAGCTGTAGGAAAGAAGATGTCAATACTTTATTTATGATGTGCGCCTCTTAGCATCCAGCATTCCTATCTTATCTGGTGCTGTGGACTAGATTGGCGCTAGCAGTCGCTGCGCCGAACGCTAATTATCTTTGATTGTTGCCCTTAGATACTGGCCGGCCTATGTCAGCACCTGTTGGACCCGTCTGCCGTTTATTCGAGCGCCAGTGAGCGCCACTTTGTACTGACATTTTTCTGGTGCTCCCCAGCATATTTATGATTTTTTTTCCTCCCTGAAATCTTTGATGCTGTATTTTTTCTGGCACTAGTCAGAATTTTTTTCATTACAGTTACAAATAATCACTGCTGGGGACAAAGGGGACCAACTTTACAGTGCGTTTATGTTGTTGGTGTCCAAATTACACATTGTTAAACAAAAGAAGCCATTGAAATAAATTGTAATAACATTAAAACCATAAAACATTTTGGACCATCTAGCTCCTGTGTTTCCATTATTGCTCTATGAGATCTTGAGCAACAGCGCAGCTTCAGCCACAGCACTGTGTGGCACTGACACTTCCTAAATAAGGGTCTTGTTATTTTAAATATATACACACTGTCCCTTCAAGCTGCTGTGTAATCCAACTTCTCTCTAATTTACAGTTTAGTTCCACCAAAACCTGATACCTCAGTTCCAGGCACACAGCAACAGATCTTAGTAATGTCACCACTTTAAAGTGGACCAACCCCCACCGGTGATCGGCCCGGGAATCTATAAGATTCCCGGGCTGATCACCTCCCTCCCCGCGGGACATCCGAGATCGGGATGTCCCGCAGGGTGAAACCCCCCCAAACACCCCAAACTCCTTACGTTATCTTCGGCGGCGGCCGGCCGCCGCCGCCTCCCTCACGCCCCTCTAGACGTGCGCGTGCCCGCGCCAGCCGTCCGTGAATGGCCGGCGCGGGCACGCGTGCGTCAAGAGGGACGCGCGGGAGGCGGCGGCGGCGGAGCCGCTTGTCCACGGCTTGTCCGTCGGCCCGGAGAGCGGTGAGTTCGGGGGTTTCGGGGGGGTTTCACACAGCGGGGCACCCCGATCGGGGGTGCCCCACCGAAGTGGACCAAGACCCAGGATAGTCAAAATCCTGGGTGTTGGTCCACTTTAATCCACTCAAAACTGACACAATGGAAAGAGTTTACATGTATTTAAGGTGTAAAAAGTCAGTACTTACCTTATTCTTGGGGCAGCAGTTATTTTTCCACTGGAATGCATTCTAACTTAGCATGTGGTCCTTCCTACAGTCTCTAGGGAGCATGTCCTCTCACTGACTGAAGCTTTTGCAGATAAAGCATAATCACTAGTTCATCTATCCTGATGTAATTGAATGTAATTAGTTGCCACATCCTCTGCCAGACCTTAGAAATAAGCAAAGTAACAACTCATTTAGAGCACCACATCTCCACTATGTGTACTAGCCACTATACATCTAATTATTTATTAGCCATGCCACTTATGCCCTCTATTTACTTTTCCTTGTCGGTCTACAGTAACTTGAGCTATAACAAGAACAATAGAACTGTCAATCTATCAGATAAATTGTTCCCTGGACAGAAATGATATAAAGCTAGATTATTCTGCACTCCTTTTCTGGAGTTTCTCTCTGTGACCAGGTCAGTATTCAGTATTTTATTTTTATTGCCATATTTAGTAAAAAGAAAAAAAAACTTTTCTGTGATTTTTTAAAACATTTTCTTCCAGTTGACTCTTTACAGCGGACCTCCAGCTAAAATAACCAAGGCAGCTTGAAGCTTGTGAACATCTATTGTATGTCTGGACATCCACTTGGCAATTGAAGTTCAATGTGGAAGTTCAAGTCCTGCACTTGGGGTCTAATAACCTGAAGGCCACATATATCCTCGGGGGAGTAAAACTGGGAGAAACACTTGATGAGAAGGATCTGGGGGTACTGGTAGATCACAGGCTAAATAACAGCACCACAAGGCCACCAAGAAATTATCATTCATTAAAAGAGGCATTGAAACACGAGATAGGGATGTAATTTTGCCTCTTTACAAGGCACTCACCTCCAGTTCTGGGCACCAGTTCACAGAAAGGACGCTGTGACTATGGAAAGGGTGCAGAGGAGAGCCACCAAACTGATAAGAGGAATGAAGTATCTTAGTTATGAAAAAAAAATTACAAGAATTAAATCTGTCTAGTCTTGAGAAGAGAGGTCTAAGGGGGGACATGATTAACTTGTATAAATATATAAATGGGCAATACAAAAATATGGGGAAACACTATTTCAGGTAAAATCCTCTGTAAAGACAAGGGGGCACTCCCTTCGACTGAAAAAAACATATTCAATCTCCAGAGGCGACAATCATTTTTTACCATAAGAACTATAAATCTGTGAAATAGCCTCCCACAGAAGCTTGTTACATCATCAACAGTTGACAGCTTCAAAAAAGGATTAGATACTTATTTAGAAGAAAATTAACAGTTACTATTAGCTGTTATCAGTAAAAAAAAAAAAACTTTCCCCAACCTTAACCCTTGGTTGAACTTGTTGGACATTTTACCCAAAAAGCATTTTTGTTTGACTCCCACTTCAGCTAATTTTGGCACCTTTATATACAGATCTAAGCACTTTACACAGATATCTGGAAAGAAACATTTCTCTCACCATGAATGCAGAATGGATTTCATTTTCTATACAAACACGTTTATTAAACATCCTTTGCCCTAATATTTTGGCTTGACTAAAATAAAAGGCTGGAAGTCAAATTCGAGCAAAGTATATTTACCCATTTTGAAGATGAAAAGCATGACCAAACGTGTTCAAAAGCAAACTATATTGAAAATATCAATTTACTTATCAAGGATGCATTCCTACTGCTGCCTGATATACAATTTCTCTGTGAACTCATTCATCCGTGAGGCTAGAATAGAATCTGAAAACAGCCTGGGTTCAAAAGCACCAAACCGTGGACAGACTATATTACAAGAGAGACAAACTAAACATTAGAGCTCACTGCGGCATACACAATGGGGATCCTTCAATGTTCTTTATGGCAAAGAAGAATGAATAGTACAGTGCTAAATGGTATACATTCAGGTACTAGAGGTAGCAAATCTGGTAAAAAAAAAAATCAATTATTGGCGTTGCAGGGAACTGCTGCAACATAGGTTCACAATTTTATGGCAAGTGGGGAGATATAACTATACAAAGCAATATTAATATTTATATTATTTATATACATGCTAATATATATATATATATATATATATATATATATATATATATATATATATATTGTAAATTTGCAGGTATGACTGGGGCTCCCCTTATTTAGGTCTTGGGCTGCAGCAGTAGCCATAGCTTAAAGTGGACCAACACCCAGGATTTTGACTATCCTGGGTCTTGGTCCACTTCGGTTGGGCACCCCCGATCGGGGTGCCCCGCTGTGTGAAACCCCCCCGAACCCCCCGAACTCACCTCTCCCCACGCCGACGGACAAGCCGCGGACAAGCGGCTCCGCCGCCGCCTCCTCCCGCGCGTCCCTCTTGACGCGCGCGTGCCCGCGCCGGCCATTCACAGACAGATAAGGTAAGGAGTTTGGGGTGTTTGGGGGGGTTTCACCCCGCGGGACATCCCGATCTTGGATGTCCCGCGGGGAGGGAGGTGATCGGCCCGGGAATCTTATAGATTCCCGGGCCGATCACCGGTGGGTGTTGGTCCACTTTAAAGAGGATGTCTAGTCTCCACTGCCAATGCCCCCTGCAGGATGCTGTCCTAGATTTGAGAATTTAAAATAACAGACTAAGCCTACCTTGAGGAGCCACCCACTTCCTCAATGATCGACGGCAGCCAATGGGAGACTGGTGGACCTGGCTACAACTGAATGCCACCAGCCAATAAGTGTAGCAGCAGCAAAGCACCCAATCACAGCTGAGGTGGGAGCTCAAAACGCAAAAGCATTGCTCCTGTTAGGCCAGCTTTTGTAAGGTAAGCCTTGTTTGTTATTTTAAATACCAAAAACTAGGTCAGCACCAGACAGGAGGGCAGCATTCAGAGTCCAGAGGAGGCAGGTCTTTCTGTATAAGGCTATTCACACCTGTCCAGTACTGAATGCATCCATTTGATCAAAACAGACACAGTGGTACCAGCAAAACAAAAATAATACAACGGTGCCTCTATGGCCCCTTTCACAGCTCAAAAAATCCTGCTTGCTGCATCAAGAATGCAACCACAGGCACGCTGAGCCCAAGCACAGTCCCGAAGAAGGATGGACAGACTGGCCATAGGGAAATCCAGGACAATGCCCTGTGGTCCACACAGCTTTGGAGCCAGTTGGGCTGCTGCTTTTAATACCCACATTCAATCCCTGTCCCCTTAGCTTCACTATTAGGCCCCTGTCCCCAGCCGCACATTACTCACAAGCCAAGGAACCTCAGCCCCCAATGATACAGCCCTGGCATCATGGTTGGAGGGGCCTCAGCAGGGATGTCACGGGCTGGCCAGGGGCTGGTAAAATACAGGCCCCGGTCCACCACTGCATAGAAGTTGCAAACCCATGAAAAATGGAAATTACGTCTGCAAAATAATGCACACCAGAAATAGAGGCAGGGTTTCCCATGGCTCACAGGCCGAATGGCCATGCTCGAATATCGGCCCCTATGCCCTTTTGCATGGATCTGGCAATCCTCCAGGGGTGAACCCTAGACTATTCTCTATCCTCCCGGGTAATGTCTGCATTTTCAGGGCATTTAATCAGTTATCAGTTTATACATTTTATACTGTGATATATATATATATTAAAGGGCACCTTTAGGTTAAAAAAAAATCTTACCTCCACCCCAGTGCATTGAAATTTGGGTTTTTCTAGTCCACCTATGATTTCCTATGAGCAGAACTGAAGCTGTAACGCTGTCAATGACAATGCAGGAGGGTAATGCCAGATGAGCCTGGGACTTGGATCAGCATAGTGTTGTTGCTGTGGGGGTGGTCAGGTGAGTATGATCCTTATTTATGATGTGCACATTTTAGCATAATTTTTGTGGTTATAGCGCCAACATTCAACAGATAACAGTCAACAGATAAGAGTCTTATCTGGTGCTGTACTGTGTTCTATATTGGCACTAGCAGTAGCTACGCCGAATGCTAATTAGCTTTGACTGTTGCACTAGGTATTGGCCGACCTATGTTAATGCCTGTTGGACTCGACTGCCAATTATCCCTGCACCAGTGAGCGCCACTTTGTACTGCAGCTTTTCCAGCAATCACCAGCATGTTTATGATTTTTTTCCTCCTTCAAATCTTTGGAGCTGGATTTTTCCGGTGCTAACGTTTCTTTATTACAGTTGCAAGAAATCACTGCTGGGGACAAAGGGGACAATCTTTACAGTGCATTTAGGTTGCATTATAGTTGTTAGTGTCCAAATTACACATTATTAAGTTAAAAAAGGCATTCAAATCAATTTTAATAATCCCCCCCAAAAAATAACATTTTGGACCCATCTAGGTCCTGCATTTCAATTATTGACAAGTCCCAATGCAAGTTCTGTACAAATAAAGCAATTCTGTGAGTACTCACCTGTAGAATTGTTTTTGTTCTTGCATGGCACGGCCCGCTTCGGTATTCATAACTGATGGGTATTGCGCCACTAGATGGCGCAGCAGCACTGCAGAAAGCTGTGGCAGCTCCCGGCTCCCTATAAAAACGGGACCAACCAACAAGTTCCCAGCGTAGACGAGCAGTGAGACAAGAAGCCGGGAGAGATTAAAGGTAAGAATGTAAAAAAGGTAAAAACTCCAATTTAACTTGGAACAATCACCATAAAAAGGCAACCAAGAACAACTATAACAAGGGTGGGGCGAAGCGGGCCATGCCATGCAAGAACAAAAACAATTCTACAGGTGAGTACCTGTGCTTAAGAAGGACATATCAGAACTGGAGCACGTTCAAAGAAGGGCAACAAAGTTAATAAAAGGAGTGCGGGGGCTAGAGTACCCGGAAAGATTGTCCAAGTTAGGCTTATTTAGTCTAGAAAAAAGACGATTGAGGGGTGATCTAATAACTATGTATAAATATATTCGGGGTCAATACAAGGATCTGTCCCACAATCTATTTATACCCCGGAGTGTAACCATAACCCGGGGGCATCCACTAAGGTTAGAGGAAAGGTGCTTTCTCCACCGACATAGGAGGGGATTCTTCTCTGTAAGAGCAGTGAGACTATGGAACTCGCTGCCAGAGGAGGTAGTAATGAGGGATACATTAAAAATGTTCAAAAGTGGCCTTGATGCCTTCCTGGCATGTAATAACATTTCCGGCTATGGCTACTAGACCACTGGAAGGAGTTAAACAGGCTGAACTGGATGGACTAAAGTCTTTATTCAGCCTTACATACTATGTTACTATGTTACTATGTTACTCACAGAATTGCTTTTTTCTTTAATGCATGGCACGGCCCGCTTCGGTATTCATAACTGATGGGACATCCAAAAGCAGTGTCCAAAGTAGGGAGGGATCCCCAATAAGTAACAGCCAGTAGTTCAAGTCACTACCGCCTGAAAACCTTGCAGCCCAAAGCAGCATCAGCTGAGGCCTAAACATCAACCATGTAAAAACTTAGAGAAAGTATGAACAGAAGACCAAAAAGCGGCCTCACAAACTTGCTCCACATTAGCTTGGCGCTGAAAAGGCCCCAAGAGACTCCAATAGCACGCATGGAAAGAGCAGTCACCCTAAAGGGAGGAATCTACCCCTTAGCAGAATAGGTTTGAACCACCGCCTAACGTATCCACTTCCTAGTCTCAAAGTGAAACAAACAGAAAATTAGACTTCCCAAAAGTCTCCATAGCACCAAAAAGAACATCAGAGCCCAGACCACATCCATAGAATGCGTCCGCTCCATGGAAGTAGCTGGATTGGAACACAATGAAAGCAAGACAGTGCCCTGAATAAGATGAAAGGCATACCCAACCATAGGCCAAAATCTGGCCTAAGTCTAACATTGCCTAATTCTGAAGACACTCAAAATAAGGAGTTTTAATGAAAAAAACACAGCTTATTCAGAACTCGCCTTACAGAGGCGATAGTCATACAAAAAGGGGGCAACTCTAGGAGCCAACAAAGGGGCAAGGCAGCCTCACGGATAGACTCAAAAGGAGGCCCCTGCATAACCAGTAGACCCAGATTCAGAACCTAGACAGATAGCAAGGCTACCTGGGGGGACGCATGTGAAAAAACACCCCGGAAAAAAACATGCAGCAGCCAGAGAATGGCAAGGGCCTGTTGGAAAAACTTTTCCAGAGCTACAAACATGGCCTTAAAGTGTACTAAGACGAAGGTCCAAATTCAACCAAGTTGCAAGAATTCTAGAATCCTGGGAATAGAAAAACATTCTACAGGAAAGAGACTTGGAGTTCTACCAGTCAATGAAAGCATGCCAGACCCTGTAATAGGCAAGGCACGAGGACTTCCTCCTGGCCCTAATCCTGGTATCAACAACAGAATCAGGCAACTGCTAAACCATAAGATGGAAGCACTCAACAGCCAAGAAGGCCACCAGGGTGGCAGGTACCCTCTCTTGGGTTATGGTTTACATAACCCTGCTCAGGAGAGGAACAGAGGGAACTCATAGAGAACCCGAACTCCGTCCAAGGGAATGCCAGGGTATCCGAAGTGAAGACCATAGGATCCTGAACCAGAGACAAAATCTCAAGATATATGATTATGGCGGGACACCACCGGTCCACGACCGGATGATCCCAGTGGTGAAACAGGAAGAGAAGCTCCCATTAGTTGAGGGACCATATCCCTAGCCGAGGCAACCCCCTATCTCAGGAAGTCCGCCTCCCAGCTTTTTTCGCCCCCGTAATGTAGACCGCTGAGATGCAGGGAACATTCTGTTTCACCCAAGACAGAATCAGGGAGAATCCCTTGAAGGCTAACTTGCCCCAAGTAACTGCCTGACGATTGGAATAGGCAACAGCCTACTGGACGTCTGAGCAGACCAGAACAGTCTAACCCTGAAGGTGAGTGGACAGGAAGAAGAACCAACCTGATCACCCTCAGTCTCAGGAAGTTGATGGAAACCCGGGCCTCCAGTGGGCCCCACCTTCCCTGGAACCTCAGGACCTTTCAGAAGTCTCCCCCAAAACGGCAGACTGGCATCTGCGGAGACCATCACCCAACATGGGGGCAGAAGGGACCTAACCCCCAGAAGGTACCATGAGTTCAGTCTCCACCAGAAAGACCGTCTGGCCAGAGAAGACAGATCAAAATCCTGCTCCAAGGACGCAGGGTCCCGATCCCAAACTGACAAACGAACCAACAGAAAAAGGGGACTCATGTGAAACAAGCAAAGGGGATTACCCGAAGTAGGACACTATCAGGCCCTCTAACTGCATCCCTTGACAATGTAGGGATTAGGACACAATAGCAGAGCCTAAGCCTGCATCTGAAAGACTATTCACCTACTACTGAGGAAGGAACACCCTGACCTGGGAGATACCCAGAAAAGACAGCATCCAGGACGGGGAACAGAGAAAACTAGGAATGGCAGATTACCCAGCTGATGGATTTTAAAAAGAAGATAACCAGCTGAGTGACCTGCGCGACCTGAGAAAGGGACTTGGCCACAATCAGACTGACACGCAGCTCAGGAATGGTGTGGATGCCTTGGATCCTTAACAGAGCCAGCACCCTTGCCATTGCCATGGTGAACATCCTGGATGCAAGGGTGACACTAAAGGGCCATGAATTGGAATGTTTAAGTCTGAAGCGCGAACCTCAGAATCTCTGACAACCCCGAAAAATAGGCACCGGAAAAAAAGCCGCCATGATGTCCACAGAGGACCTGAAACTGCTCAGATGAAGGGTACTGACAGCAGGCTAGCGGCTTAATGCAGAAAAACGTTATGAATCTGACAACTTGGTTTTGGCCCTTCAGGGCAAGAATGTGCCTCAAAAAGCCTTCCTGTTGGGGGACCTTGGAATGACTCCTGACTCTAACAGGGAACCAGAAGAAACACCCCTTAATAAGGCATGGAATTTAAAGGACATCCAGGATCAATGAATCCTGGGGGTGGCCAAGCAACAAACTCTATCTTGCAACCAGAGGATACAAGCTCCTGAATCCACTGGTTTGAGACGTGAAATCTCCAGATGAGTAAAAAGCCAAGGCCATCCCCCCACCTAGATGGGTGAGGGCACCCCTTCATGCCTGAGGGGGCTTGGGAGAGGGATTGGTCTTGGTACTCCAGGAAAGGCCGGGATGACCACGGGATCTGCCACGGCCCCAAGAATTTCTGCGGCCACTAGATAAGAGGGAGCCACGAGCTCCTCTGGAAGTACGAAAAGAACAGAGGGGGAGGGAGGACCCCCTAAAAGGCCGAGACTGCCTCCTACGCTGAGGCAGCCTGCCATCCTTGGCTAAAGCACCAAGACACTCCCCAAAAAGCCGCAGCCCCGCGAAGGGGAGATCAGTGAGGGCTTTCTTGGCTGCGGCGCAACCAGTCAGAACGGCGCATAGCCACCAAAAGGGCAGAGGCCCTACCGCTCATCCACACAAAATCATCCATAGCGGTAAGGATAAAGACCACAAAATCAGAGCAAAGTCATAGGGTCCTATGTTCCTTCCCCCCCGCTACCAGCAATAGCACCATCCTGTAGATGCTTGAGAAGCCTCTTAAGGGCAATAGCAGTGATGGCGGCAGCACAGGCCGGGCGCAAACCAGCCCCCACACAGGTAAAGGCATGGCAAGCCAGCTGATCCATGCACCTGTCATCACTGTCCCTCAGAGTGGTAGTGTCAGGGGAAGGCACAACCGAAGTATTGGACAAGCCTAGCACGGGAGCATCCACTTCAGGAGGAAAGGACCACCTCTTAACAAGATCAGAAGGAAAGAGATACCTTTTATCCAGACCCTTGGGCACAGCAGGCAGTCTGTTGGCACGTTCCCATTCTTTAAGCACAAGGGAGGTGAAGTGTTCCTGCTCAGGGAACTGTAGACGCTGTTTACCAGGGCGATAAAGCTCCCTTTGCTTTCTCTTAGCTACCTAGGGGGCAGCAATGTGCAAAATTTCAAAAATATGTGACAGCAGATTATCAGTGTCCTCAGGATACCAGGAATCCTCTCTGGACACAGAACCAGGGTCACTATCGCAACCCTCCTGCTGGTTCCCAGAGGAGTCAGAATCCTGGGAAAGCTCGCCCATCTCAAGGGGATGACATTCACCAAATTCATCAATCCCCACATACACCTAAGGAAGAGGGGAGGATCTGGGATCCAGGTGCCGCTTCTTGCCAGAAGCCTTCCTAGGAACAGACTTGGCAAGTTGTCTCTCAATTTGGCCACCCGCAGAGCCAAATCAGAGCTAGACTCCCTGCTAGTGTCCCCCTCATTGGGACCCAATTGCAGGAGCGGGAGAGTAGGTGAAGTCGAGAGAGGCGCAGAGCTGGGAAGCGGAGCAGGCAAGCCAGCTTGGAGCGCAAGGACACTCTCAGCGCACAGCACGCACATCGTGACACTGTTACTCACAGGGGATACCCCACACATGGAACACAGCCGTGCTGGCCCCGAAGGACACCCAAGGCCGATATCCCCAGAAGCCTCCATATGGTGATTAATACAGGCGCAATAGGTCAGCTGTGGGCAAAGTCTATACAAAGGCCCCCCGGGATGCCCTCCCACGGGATACCCCCAGAAACAGTGAAGGGGGGAATGAGGGGAGGGAAGGAGTGGAGCCGGGATATGCCACAACCCAATGGTATCCCGCCTGAAAGACATAAGTAAAAAGACACATAAGTATCCCGCAGCACATACACCCTGAAATAAACCCCCCCCCCCAAGGGGGACTCACAGACCAACGACACCACGGGGTCACTCAGGCACAGACAGCAGGATAGGCGACACACCGGAAGAAGCAGCGCCGCAGCTAGGAAGGGAGAAATCCGCTACGCGTCGCCAAGCGGCCCCGCCCCCCCGAAGAGAGCGAAAACGGCGCTCACGTGAACTCTGTCGGCGCCATGACAAAGAAAAATCACCTCAGGTTATACCGCCCACAGCCGCGGAGCGTAGTACAAAGCAGTGCAGCAGCTAAAACCCCCCAAAAAACAAACAAAAAACGACAAAAACACCACAGATATCACTCCTCGCCGAAACAGTCCCCAACAACTCACCCCATCAGAAGTTAGGGCAGGGACTCCACATCTCAAGAAGGCTCACCATAAAGCCTATGGCCGGCTACCCTTTGTGTTACAGGGTCTGCGGCTTGGAGCTGCGCTCCTGGAGCACTTGACCCTAGTGCTCTTCTACCTTCACCCGATCTGTCAGCCAAGGCTGGGAGGCAGTGAGGGTCCAGAAACGGATGGTAATAGACATGCAGGGCCGCAGGCTTGGTTGCCCCACTCACCTACGCAAGAGAGAGAGCCATCTTCTAACTCCGCAGTGTCACTGCAGAGGAAACACTGGGAACTTGTTGGTTGGTCCCGTTTTTATAGGGAGCCAGGAGCTGCCACAGCTTTCTGCAGTACCACTGCGTCACCTTGTGGCGGAATAACCCATCAGTTAAGAATACCGAAGCGCGCCCTGCCATGCATTAAAGAAAAAATGTGTTTAACATTAATTATAAGCATTAAACACTACAGTATAGTTCTGCCCATTGTGCTCGATGCTTTAGCTCTTGAAATACAGCAGCAGGTTTCATCTACAACCATAGTGTCGGGCATTGCATCATTTTCAGTGCTAGTGTTAGTATAAAGCACTAACTGCCGGCCGCATCGGCACTTGCCGTTTTTTCTTTCTTAAATTCCACACTGAGTGCCGCTGAGGCCAAAAAAGTGGTGCTGTGTGGCGCTTTCGCTTTTTAAATAAGGCTCCCCATATTTTTTAAGCCCACAGATGGCCTTAAAATACACATACACATGTTGTTTGGCAAGTTACTGTTTTTCATTAGTTGTTTTTATAAAAAATGTTTCAACCAAACTACATTGTCCAATCACCCTAATCTCAAGGAACCAAATATAACTAGGCTTTGCTACAAATGAACTTCTAATTAAATATTCATAAGGATGCATATTTCCATTTTCAGTTAGTCATTGTTTTTATATAGCGTTTGAGCATTATATTTTGCTTAAAATAGCTTAAAGAACATCATTATATAATATACCCAAGATTTGTTTTTAATTTAAATCTTTTACATTTTTTTATACAATAGCATGAAGGAATAAAAAGATTTTTTAGTTTTATTGTTATAATTTCAGCAATATTATTGTTGTTATTAATAATAATAATAATAATAATAATAATAATCACAATAATATAATAACAGCCATATTTATTATTATTATTATTATTATTACATGTATTAGTGTAATAATACTTATTATTATTATAGCACTATTTATATAGTACTTGTATATAGCACTTTTATATAGTACTTTCTTTGGTGTATTTAGGTGTTTACTGGTAATGCTAGCCATGTAAGGAACTGACTGAAAGCTATTTTTTTCTTGTTTTTTTATTGTGGAGAAGCATCAGCAAGTTGGCCAATAATGTCACGATTTACCCAGCACCAAATGTTTTATTCCATGTATTTATTTTTTACTAAGGGCTTTATCGATCTGACCAAATTCTCTTGCGTTTCCCACATATGTCTTGTTGACCTGAACACACATCTAGATAATTGTTCGGGATGAAAAATAATATTTTGTTTAAGTGCATTTTGCCAAGAGCATTGTAGTAAATTACAACATTTTGTCATCTAGTAGCATCAGTGCCTTAGACAGGACAGGAAAAGCAGTGATGATGAAAACGCAAGGCAGCACAGGCTTTCAGCTTAAGCGGGGTATAGGGATGAGAAATGGTAATATGGTTTCCAGGGAACTGAAAACGATAGGCTTAAAAGAAAAACATTGTCCCAGATTTTTGGGGGAGCAAACATGAAAAATATTAGGATTATAAAGAAATGGAAATTAATGAAGATAATCACCAAGAAAATATTGCTCCAGCTGCTGCTGCTGATAATGATGAAATTGTAAACTGAGAACTGCCTGTGACAGCTAATCATTGATGAAGGAGCTTTGAGAATACAGAATCAAAAAACAAGAAGCGCAGCACTTCCCAACATTCTCTCTATAAATGTTCCTCTCCTTATTTGTATTGTGGTACTGTCGGTGGTCTAGAAACACAAAATACTGGATTGTGAGTAATAGGCTCCACGAAAGTGTGCTTTATGTATTACGAGCCCTTTAAGGTGTTGTTGGTAAGGAATTTGATAGGGATCTGGAGTCTAGCCAGCAAGGGAAGCTGGGTGAGTCCTGCTTGCCATTAAACACAAACCAAGAGACGTATAAAGGCACAGATGAGCCTCAGGTGGAGGCTGCTGGATGGGCCAATGAGGTGCAGGTGGCACCTACAGCCAAGTCTTGGAGAGGAGAGTATAATTGTATAATTTTTCAGGACTGGCTTTTTCCTCAAATAATTATTTAGTTCAAAACTGATTCTTATCCAAAATGAAAAATATATATACACTAGCTAGGTACGAGGGGGGTTTAGTTATCTACCCCAGTATGTGCCAAAAGAACTGGAAGGTCCCACCCCTTCCAAACACCCTATATAATATATGGCACCACTACTGTATATATCTGAAAAAATCCATATTTATTTACAAAAATCTATAATACACTATACACACTAAAGACTCATTAAAAGAAACAAAAGACATTACATTGTCAATAAAGGAAGGCAAAAACAAAAAATTGGAGGGGAGAGGGACTGGCGGGTGGTACAATAAAAAAAATTAACTAAAGTTATACATTAATTAACCTACCCCACTGGTATATGTCAAAGTGCTATAGTGCATATCAACATTCCACTTAAATGAGCGCCACAGTGTAACAATATGTTAAAAACCTAATTAAAGTGCACGTGCTAACCTAAACTAACCTATGACCTATAGATACCCAATTAATGCTAATAACAGTGAGCACCAGCCGGGGGGAACACAGAAATAACAATCCAAATATAATAATGGCTTACATAAAGAACGACCACCAGCCCACTGCCCCAACGTCTACGCATTACGTGACGTCACTGTCAGGTCCCGTGGGACGCCTACCTTCCAATAAGTCAGCAACCCCCAATCTCCGCTGCTTTCTTCGCCTATAGCCAAGCCCCCGTTTGCCGGGACCCAGAATACGCCTCACCGGACACGGTTGCCCCCAGGACTTGTTAGCACAAAGGATGCTGACTTATGCAGGGGAAGGCAAACGAACCAGGAACAAGACTGGGTAGAGACAATCGGGCAGGGGTCATACACAGGAGATCAATCCAAGGAAGCACGGTACAGGAGGGTTTAGATAGAAGAATAGTCAGGGCTAGCCAAAGGTCACACCGGGAGGTCAGAGATACGCGGTACAGAGGAGCAGGCAGGAATTGTGGTCAAAAACAGGCAAGGTCGGTCCAGGCGGCAATCAGGAATGGTCATACACGGCAAGATTCGTAGGGAAAACAGAGATCACAATCACACCCAGCAGCACGCTATCACGGGCCAGGATCAACTGCAGAGGAAATCCCTTTATAGTGGGAAAATCGGCAGGATTGGACAGGGAGACAATGGCTAGGATTGGTGCACATAGGATCTGGCGGCAGATTGGAGCACTGGCCCTGTAGTCTGATTGGTGAGCTCTGGGCTGATTGCCCCAACTGAGCTTCCCAGGCAAACTGCTCAGCGCTGCACCTTCTAGACTTTGTTCTTTTAAACAGCCTCCGGTGGCCATTCTGAGTATTGCACCACCGGAAGACATGAGCTGACTGTATAGGCCAGCAAGCACAAGCTGAGTGACAATGGGCAAGGGGGAAGGACTTACTCGGTGACACATGCGCCACAGGGGATGGCAACTGAGGCATAAGCGGCTCCTGGGCAGGAGGAACCCGAACCCGTTGCCTAAGAACACCACGGGCACGGGTAGAAGGTAAGTCATTCGTGAGAGTCACCAGCGTCACTTCCTCAGGACATTACCCCAGTATGTGTTTTCAGTGTTAGAGGGCTGAGCTTGTTTGTGCAGGTTGAGACATGTTTGGGCAACACACAGTAGAAGTTGTTTGTACAGTTTGTTTGTAGACATTTGAATGTGACAGGACAGTGCAAGTCTACAAAGAAAGTGAGAAATTTGTAGTTGAGTTCTGTGATTACATGATACAAGGAAGTAAAAGCCTAAAGAAATCCAAGAAAGGATGACTGCCGTCTATTGTGATGATGCACTTTCATACTATTAAGTAAAGTTTTGGGCTAGCAAGTAAAGAATTGAAGGGCAATCTTTTGAAGCATCTTCAGAATTAGGCATTTCAGTTGGCAAGGTTTCCAGTATTATTTATGGCATTTTCAGGATCTCAAAGATCATGCCATGAATGTTGACACAAGAGAAAAAAAAACATTAAAGAGGGTAAGAGCCAACAAGTGGGACTCCTAAAGCAAAATTTGCACAACACTATTTGCAGGTTGGTATATAACTTGATTTCATCCGAACAAGACCTGGGAATATGACTTTCATGGGTTTTGTTCCCTGCCCTTGATGTGTGAAGCCCCTCTGTTCTCCCAGACTCCACTGGCGCATGCACGGGCTCTCGTCCAATGAGACCCATCCCTCATTCGATAAATTGCTCTCATTTTCTTAAATGGCTAGCACACGCTGCCGCATCTCTGGCCCTGCGCATGCTCCCACGCAGCTGAATGCTCCCAAAATGCCTGGGATATGGCAGTGTGTGCTCTCTAATGTAAATTATGATAGACGTCTGCTGATTGAAGTAGCCACAGCAGGCGGCTCTCATTGGACGAGAGCCCGTGCATACGCCATTGGAGCATGGAAAGGTGAGTTTTTATGGGTGCCCTTGGGAAAAGCCAGTGGCTGGACCTGGAATCTAAAAGAAAAGCTGCTGCTGGGTTTTGTTCTGCTTTAAAAATCCCCATATTCAATATTGTTGTAACTATCTTCTGATATGCAGTTATAAAGAGATCTAAATGTGGCCATATGTATTTTTCTTTCAGTCCTTTTATTTAAATTTTCATTATGAATCAGTATTGTAGTCTTTTAGTTTGATTAAATCATTTTTGCCACACCTGGATTAAAGAAATTCTCGATTTTATTTTAAACCAACAGAGCAAACAATTTTATTTATAATTTTATAAATATTTTATAATATTATTTATTTCAGAAATTTCTTCCATAGCGATATACAAATATCATATAATATATATGATATATATCTCATATATTTACGTTTTATTAGATTATTATGATTATTGTCTGCTGTGCTGGGTATTCCGACTGATGGTGCCGGCTGCACATTAACCAACTGCAAACCAAGATTTCTTACCATTATTCTCATTTCCCTGGCGAAATGGAAACCCACCATTAGTAGACGTGACTGCTGGCTCCATTTAGTCGGGGGGAGCGATCAGCATGCAGTGAACAAAATAGGAGTTTTTCCGCGTAAACTTTTTGAGACAGATTGAGAAGAAGCATAGCAAAGTACATAAGCTACTGTTTTTACAAATTTGTCTTTTTCCTATAATGCTCTTTTAAGTTTTTCCAGACGTTAACTGTTTTACCACTTGTTTTTATCTTTTCTCTATTATTTAAGACATTCAAGATTTAAAATTCTATGAGCGTGTTTTAATCTAAGCGTATTATCTTGGGTAATGTTGCGTTTTCATTTATTTCAAAAGAAGCATATTTAGCACAATCTTATTGATATTTTTCAGAAATATTGTCACTTGTGCCGGTTTGAAACATGTCCAGCCTAGCTTGATCCCCCTAAGCACATTCCAGTAGGCAATTGTATAGCAGACATCAAAGCTGTTTATTATTAGGCAAAGCACATGGGTTCATTTGTCAGAATAACTATATAAATAACTGTACTAATCTACAAGATTACCAGGTAGTAACTACAGGCATGCTGTGTTCATGATTATCTCAATGGTGTTGTATATGGAACTGCTTGTTTTAATAAATATAATAGTATAAAAAAGGGCATCAGTTCGCATTTAGGACAAAAAGATACTTTATTAAACAAGAAAACAGATTTACTTTTAAAGATGTTCAATGGAAAGGGAAAAGCATAAGTCTGGGATGTCATGATTTGTCTCATGCTATAAAACAGAAGCGTTGACATGTATCTTCTCAAGGTTATGATAAGTCAGTAACTGTTATCTAAAGGAAACTCAGCTGGACAGGCGTAGTATGTGCATGCAGGAAGTTCTAAAGACATATGGCACCAGTGAGTGTAGTGCATGTATATGGTAGTGTGTGTTGCTTGATGAGGTTAAATTCAGGACGTAGAGTCATAACAATGGATCCGTTAATAGGGCCCTGAAAGACTAACATACAAATATAACTGGTCATGTTATCTAAAGATGAGTGCTAGTATCACAGGGATGGTAGGGGAGTATAGGAGCTCATATATAAGTTATTGAAGGTAGGACTCAATCCCTGGATAGTTCAGTGGATTTCCAGTTGCCTGAAGGATTGGTATCAGAGTGTTGTTATTAATGGCGTGCAATCTGAACAAAGGCGAGTTACAAGTGGTGTGCCGCAAGGCTCTGTCCTGGGCCCCATGCCTTTTAATATATTTGTAAGTGACATAGGAGAAGGCTTGGTAGGAAAAGTTTGTCTGTTTGCTGATGATACAAAGGTTAGTGATAGGGTAGATATTCCGGGAGGTGTCTGCAACATGGAAAATGATTTAGCTTTACTGGATAGATGGTCAAAACTGTGGAAACTAGAGTTTAATGTCTCTAAATGTAAAATCATGCACTTGGGTAGAAGGAATCCCTGCTCTGAGTACCGTATGGGCAGTACTGTGTTAGCCAGGACCTCGGAGGAGAGAGATTTAGGGGTACTGATTACTGATAGCTGCAAGATGAGTGGACAGTGTAGCCAGGCAGTGGGAAAAGCAAGCAGGATGCTCGGCTGCATAGCTCGAGGCATCACCAGTAGGAAGAGGGAGTTTGTGATGCCGCTGTATAGAGCCCTGGTGAGGCCACAGCTAGAATACTGTGTGCAGTTCTGGAGACCTTACCTGCAAAAAGACATTATTCAAATAGAACGTGTCCACAGGTGGGCAACAAAAATGGTGGAAGGACTTAAACTCAGGAGAAACTTAAAGAAATTAATTTGTACAGTGTGGTGGAAAAAAGTGAGAGGGGGCATGATTGAGACCTTCAGGACTCAGGACAGGAGGGAAGTGTTTTTAAGAAGAAGCTTAATGATAGAACAAGGGGGGCACAACCTGAAGCTAGTCGGGGGGAAGATCAGGAGCAATGTTAGAAAATATTATTTTACAGAAAGAGTAGTAGATGCTTGGAACAAACTTCCAGCAGAGGTAGTTGAAACATCAACAGTCACTGAATTTAAACATGCCTGGGATAAGCACACATCTATCCTAAGATAAAGAGTACATACAGTATACACATAAGGGCAGACTAGATGGACAGTATGGTCTCCTTCTGCCGTCAACCTTCTATGTTTCTATGTTTCTATATGAAATGTTGCACTTTGCTTTTGATTAAAATGTTAATATTCTTTATTTCATATATTTAATTTTAAAGCTGGTCTGGCACGGTATCTTATTGCAAATACTGTCAAAAGTTTACTGGGGGTATACTGATATAGCCCAGCCACCAATACCATTACAACTCCAAATTCTGATCCTGTGGGCACCTCTAGGCAACAGGGGGAGGGGTGGGGGAATTGCACAGAGCCAAAGACCCGGCACAACCTCCAACAGTGAAGAGGAATAAGGCATCATATGTAGAATCGGAGGGGACCTCTCTGTGTCTGCTTTCTATCCCGACCATTATAGTGACAGCCTGTTTTTAGCAGATGTTTACTTTAGATAGCATGGGCTGGGTTAGATAATCTGTCAGTATTTTATTGCTGTTTCTGCTCATATTAAGATTATTTTTCTCATTTACCTTGGTGGTCACCAGTCATTTTCAAAATGCACGAAGAGATAGTGTACAGGCAAAGTGGCCTACATACAATCTATACACATTTCAATCGTTTTTTTTTTAATCAGTTATCTTACACTGATTAAATAATTGTATTTGTTTCCAGTTTTAGCATTTTTTTCTTGTTAAATAAAAAAAAAGAGATAAAAAAAAAACTTTGCCAAAAAGATTTTAAAGTAGATCAAAACCAGTCTGGGATGCCTCACTGTGTGAACCCTTGGTATAAGCCGCCTTTCTTACCTTTCATCAAGCTCACGGTGCATGTGTGGAGGCCAGCGGCATCCCTTGCATTCTACGACTGTGTGCTGCCACGCAAGAGATGCCGCCACCCGCCGCGCATACACTGTGGGCTTGTTGGTAAGCATACCGGGTAACTGGGGGGGGTTCAGACAGTGGGGCATACCAAATCAGGATGCCCAAGGGATTTAGGAATCAGGTCAGGCTTTTTGTCTGCTTTAAAACAGAACCCACCTGCTAATCACGTACCCTTCCCTGGTATAATGGCGCATGTGCAGGCTCTCATCCAATGAGAGCTGTCTGTCGTGACTACGTCATTCAACAAACGTCTCTCATTGTTTTCAGCCATTCAGCTGGGACATCGGCAGTGCGTACTCCCCATTGAAGCCAATGGGAGCCATTTGCCAAATAGTTCGGCTCTCAATGGATAAGATCCTGCGCATGCGCCGTTATACCAAGGAAGGGTAAGTGATTACAGGCTTTCTTGGGGGTTTCACACAACGGCGCATCCTGAATTGGGAGAATGGAATGAAACCTGGGAAAGCCAAATTCCTGGGTTTTGTTCTGCTTTAAGACTGAAACAGCAGTAACAAATGGAGCTTCCTTTCTATAAATGAGGCCAAGTGAGCACAAATCTGATAAATAAGGTGGAGGAGTCACAATGGGCCCCACTGACCTTTTGGGCAGGGGCATAACTTGAGGGGGTGCAGGGAGTGCGTCTTTAGTTGTTTAGCTGCATCCAATTAAAAGACAGAAAAGAGTTTACTGTATGAGCCATGAAAAGGGCCCCATTTAATGTTTGCCCAGGGCCCCATCACATTTATGCCCTTATTCATCAAGCGATAGCGCCAGGTAGTGTCTGACGAGCGCCAGGTAGCGGCAGCTAACGGCGACTACCGACTCAAGTACGCCCGCGGCGGTCACAATGACGCATTTATCAAGCAAAATGAGGCTAGCGCCGGCGAGAGCGACGGCTAGCGCGGCATTCATCATGAAGCCGCCTGGACCGAACAGCGCCGCTGCAAATTCCCTCACAGCGCCAGGTATGAGCTGTCGCTCCCTGGCGATGTCCAATGCATTTCAATGGAGCAATCTATAATAATTCATGATTAATTGGTATTAATTTTTTTTTAAATTTTTTTAATGTCAAAAAATCGGAGAACACTTCTGCAATGTTAGGATTTATTTTTAAGTCAAAAAAAAAAAAAAAAAAAAATATGTGCAGAATTGATCTAACAGGTCTGAGATTAATGTATTCATATAACAAAATGATTCTAAAAACATGTATAATGTTACATTCAAAAAATATGGTTGTTTAGGGGTTAAAAACTAGTTAATACAGATCGCCGCCAGCGCTCTGGGGTTTAAACAAGGAATGGACAGCGACAGCACATTCGGAGCGTGATTTGTTGATGAATATGAAGCTAGCCGTTCGCTCTGGCCATTCGTTGTCAGGCGCTCACATACAACGCTGGACCTGTGAAACAGTGACCCCCCAGCCAGTATTCAACATTACCGCACACCGACTGAGTCGCTGTCATCAAGCTAACGCCGGCCAAGCACAGCGAATACTGGCTGGCGCTGAAAAAATCACGCTACAGTCGCTCATCTGTCGCTACCTGGCGCTATTGATGAATCGGCCTCCCCGTTAGGAGGGCACTGCTTCTAAGCCCTGGTGCACCCACTATAGTTACACCCTCATGGCCCCCTACATTTGTAAGTGTGTGCCCTATCCCTTGTGAATAAGAAAAAGACCTTACCTTTTCCTACCAAGCCTGGAGTCCGCAGTTTCCCCCCATGCTTCCTCCACGCATCTGAAGGGAGAGGCGAGGCAGCAGTTGTACGGCGCTTGCGTCTCTGCACCGGCCCCGTCTATCTCACTTCAGACTCAAGGAGGAGGCAGCGGCAGCATAAGTAGCTGCTGCCAAGGCCTCCTCCTGGTGGGGTCAGGAAATAGGTGGGCAGGGGCGCCATTTTTTTTGCTAGCACAACACCTACGCTGCAGGCATAGCTGAGGGGGTAGTTCTTGGGGGCAAAGCCGGGCCCCTACTCCTTGGAGCACTCGTGCCTGGGCGTGCGAGGCCGCCCCCCTGATGGCAGCCCTGACCAAAGCAAATATCCACATTCATTTTATTAAGACAGATCAAGACATTGAGATTACAGCAACTCAAAATACAGCACATCTGTAAAATGACAAGCAGCTCATTTCCCCAAATTCTCTTCTTCCTATCCAATTTTTTTCTCCCATTCAGCACAAAGGCGTTCCTGGAGGAAGGCAAAGCTAAAAAAGATGGTGATCGACTTTATAAATAGACAGGGCCACTGCTACAAAGCACAATGAAACGTGGAGGCTAATTTAAGGCCTTGCCTTGGCATGCTCCCTCCATTGAAATAAATAAACGGTGCTGTGCACACGAGGAGTGGGACAGTGCAAAGAGGACGCCATGAGCTGCGTTCCCAGAAACCAGAAGGTTTCTGAGCAGCGGATTGGTCAGGAGCTGCGGCAAGGGAGAACCGATAAGTGCCTGTTTGTTTTTTTGATTGAGTTTACAGACCCTTTAATTTAAATGCCCCCAAGATGGATTAGTTACAAATGTTTCCTCGTGCCCCAGTATTTCAGTGTTTATACAGGTAAATGGTATAAAGGAACCAATACTAAAGAGTCACTGGGAATAAGCAAGCCCAGTTAAATAAGGAACTCTGTGTGCGACCCCCTCCAAACAAAATTAAATACACATGATAGCTTGATTACACATTTATTAAGTGAAAAGATTAAATAAAAGGGCAAGCATAGGAAGGGGGATAACACCAGAAATCCAGTGTGTCCCTACTCCTCGCCTCCCAGTTAAAATCACAGATCATGATAAGTACATTAAGCATGAGCGTACAAATAACAAATTGATCCATCAATCATCTGACAACAATATATAATACAAGTCATGATTAATTAGCATATAATCAATAATATATACAAATCATTTATATATGCAACAATATAAATATATACAATCCAAAAAAAACAAATGGAGCATACAATAACAGTGGACTAGTTTCGCCCCCGTTTGGGGCTTTCTCAACACCAATCTGCTCTCCTATAAAGATTGTACAGATTATTGCTAGTTCCCTCCTTCCATAAGAATCATATGCAATGGACAGGCTGGGTGGTGTTATTCGGCATACAGCAGAGAGAAAAAAACGAACACAAAATAAAGAAAACATAAGAGACATATCCAATATTAGGGGATCAGCCCCCAAGGTTGTAGTTCATGCTTATTCTACAAAGGGATATACCTGAAGATGACGATTCAGTTCATCCCCCGGTCTCTGATTGCAGACCCCGTTTATATAATCAATTGTGTGGCCAATAAGACTGTGTCCATCTGAAGTAATACACATGATATTAAAGATAGATACCATTGCTATGTTTGTAAGTAGAAAGGCTTCCGATCAAAAAAAGGTACTCACATTTACCTGTGTTTATACAGGTAAATGGTATAAATACTATTTACATGACACCTACAGGCCAAGAATAACAGGATTACCCATGATGCTGCGCAGTAGGCCGAGTCATGCAAATCATATCTTTTTCTGCATTTGTGATAGCACAGTTGCCAAGAAAAAGCTGACCAGGCATGCAATGCTTCAGTATATCTTCTAATATTTACAAAGCCATCACTTCCTACTTCTGGGCCACGCCCTCATTAGCACAAGGCTGGAAGTGTTGGCTGCATAGGGGGTAAGGCTGAGGCCACTGTAACATGGGTCCCCTCTGGGTTATAGTTACCTATTAACTAATGCTAAACATTCATTCCAGCATTCTTCCACATTTATTTTTCTTTAGAAGTACTAATATCTGTAAACCTAAATTAGAAATTTAAAGGGAATAGAGGGCGAAGCTTGGGGCGTTTTTGAGAACTCCACACAGAGTCCAATGTTCCTCTTTAAGTGTTCCTTATAAATAGATACTGGCATTGGAGAGGTAGGGTTAATATTCCTGCTTGGGGGGATTGAAGAGGTAAAGTGTCATTACATAAACAAACTTCAAAGGAATACACACATCTCTCTGCTATTCTTTATGGTTTCTGCTATTTATCCTTTGCTCTGAGATTTCTCCTGAAGGTTTGCAGGTAAATCAAAACTGCCCAAATGTTGTTCTTTAGAATCCTTTTTAATGGTATTTCACGGGGTTCTTCTTTACGATTTTCAAAGCAACACACATCAGAGGAAATATTTGTACTAGAATCACTGTTTGTTTAAGGTCCAATTAAAGCATAACTGTAGCTACAATACAGTCAAATCGGCCTCTAATGCCTTCTTTATTGCAGTAATTGAAGCTTTAAATCCTTTTTCAAACTTTACTTCAAAAGAAATCACTATAAAATTTATTTTAAACTGTTACAGGTGGATTATCTATGTGAGCTATGAAACCAGATGTTTCCCCAGCTTCAATCATACTGCAATGATCGGAGAAAGCACATTAGCTCATTGTCATGTGCATGTATGTACACCTGGATAATAGGTATTTAGCGGCCCATGACCTTTTCTTACATCGTTTTTTAAAATGTATCATGCAGGGAACCTGGTGACTAAACCTTGTGTTGTTCATATAACTGCCACTAAAAACACTGATATTAAAGTGGAGCAAAACCCATGCGGCATGGCCACTAGCCTACCCCCCGGGGCATCCTATGGCGGGATGCCCGCTGTGTGAAACCCCCAGAATCTCTGGTACACTCACCTTTACTGGCGGCTCCCAGCTGCAATTGCTGACTGCCACATCCCCGGCTTCCCTGTGGCTGTGCGAGCCCCCACTGCCAGCCTTTCTGTATGATCGGCTGGTGTGCATTCACCTGCCACCTCATTCAGCCCGTCCCCAATTGGCAATCTGGACAGGGCCAAGTTGGCGTGGCCTTGGCAGTTAAAAACCCTGTTTTTTGCGAAAACCGGGCCACTGCTGAGCCGGTAGCATTGCACGGCTGCTCAAAACTGGGGGGTGGAAGAGCAAAGCACCCAAAAGTGGGTTTTGCTTCGCTTCAACAATAATAAAGATACAAAGGAGAGGTGGCAGCTGCTCAGACCAATTAATTACTAACCTGGGTGGTGCACATCAGCAGGGCAATTAGAATACCCAAATCTTAAAGGAGCCATAGTACTCGCAACTGGTCCTAGGATCTGTCTCTAAATCTGGTTCAAAGACAGAGGTCTCAGCTGGCACACATCTGCAGAAGTATGCTAAAGTTGCACCACCACATACCAAGGTGCCTCTGTTTAGGTGCAGTCTAATCTAGGAGAGCCCCCATTGGGACATACAAAGCAATGGATACATTGGGAGCAGCTTACCTGAGGTTGCCCTATAACCTCGAGTGCAGCACATGGAGAGGTAGGGTCGAAAGCCTCCCCCATTCAGCTCTGGGCTTGAGGTTTTGAACCCTTCCTCCCCATGTGCTGCACTCGAGGGGTTATCTGCTGCAAGTAAAAGGAGTAGACAGCAATGTTCAGAGGGGCACAAACAATGGGATTCTGACAGGCCTGGTATATTTTTCAACCATCATTAAAAGTGCTATAAGGCCTGTGACTTATATTGGTAACATTTAAAATTAATTTCCCCTACTGATGGAACGGAGAGGCCGATTCATTAATAGCGCCAGGTAGCGACAGATGAGCGACTGTAGCGTGATTTTTACAGCGCCAGCCAGTATTCGCTGTGCTTGGCCGGCGTTTGCTTGATGACAGCGACTCAGTCGGTGTGCGGTAATGTTGAATACGGGCTTAGGGGTCGCTGTTTCACAGGTTCAGCGTTGTATGTGAGCGCCTGACAACGAATGGCCAGAGCGAACGGCTAGCTTCATATTCATTAAAAAATGACGCTCCGAATTTGCTGGCGCTGTCCATTCCTTGTTTAAACCCCAGTGCGCTGGCGGCGATGGGTGTTAACTAGTTTTTAACCCCTAAACAACCATATTTTTTGATTGTAACGTTATACATGTTTTTGGAATCATTTTGTAATATGAATATATTAATATAAGACCTGTAAGATCATTTCTGCACAAATTTTTTTTTTTTTTTTTTTTTACTTTAAAAAAAAACCTAACATTGCAGAAGTGGTCTCAGAATTTTTGACATTAAAAAAAAAAAAATAAATAAATAAAAAAATAATACCAATTAATTATGATTAATTAAACATTGCTCCATTGAAATGCATTGGACAATGCCAGGGAGCGACAGGTCATACCTGGCGCTGTGAAGGAATTTGCAGCGGCGCTGTTCGGTCCAGGTGGCTTCATGATGAATCCCGCGCTAGCCGTCGCTCTCGCCGGCGCTAGCCTCATTTAGCTTGATAAATGCGTCATTGTGACCGCCGCCGGGCGTACTTGAGTCGGTAGCCGCCGATAGCTGGCGGTACCTGGCGCTCGTCAGACACTACCTGGCGCTAGCCCGTGATAAATAAGGCCCTCAGTTAGAACATCTTGTCTTTGTCTGTTTGCCCTGCTCATGTGCACCGCCTAGGTCAGTTATTGGAAAGAGCAGCTGCCATATTTTACGTTTCCATCAATATTTCTGGGAATAAAACTACTAATCTGCACCACTGTCTGTGTACATAAAGGGATGCCAGCCTGCCACATCAGCTTAGTAAAGAAGCAGGGCACTGGAATGGAAAAGGTTTGGCCAGAAGGGGTCAAGGGGGGGTGATGCTTTTGTGGGAAAATTGGGCTGTTCAAGGACCATACTGCACAATGTAAAACCAGATACAAAAATATTACTAACAAAATCAATGACACTCATCTGTTTTGCATGGTTCTTGATGAAAGAGTTCTTGAAACAATGACAATGAACAATGAGCCTGCAACATAACCAGAGGTAATTATGTGGGGCGCACCTCAGAGGGTTTTGGTCAGCTTGGTAGTCTTGTATCTGTGCGGTGCTCCTGTGCCCAGCCATTCAGGTATTCAGTCTGCAGGGAGACTGGGGATGCAGCTGCTCTGGCATTCACACATTATGCCAGCGACGACTTCCCTCTGTGCAGGCCCCACACACTCTGGTCGCGAGGGTAATACGCTCTGCTCTAAATGACGTTACCACACTCGTTGCTCCCCCTGATGCGTTAAGACCTCAGCGTCAGTGTTATCAATCGTGCACATTGCTTTTTCTATTTTTGTGGGATTTGTTTCATTTATCTGGTGAGTGTATGTCCTCACAGGAAGGCGACCTTTCTTTTACATATTATGCTATGTCAGTTGATTTTTGCAAATTTCATCACTGTTTGGACTGGCAACGAGGGGCCCATATACTTATTGATTCTGGTACGCATTTGGTGAAGATTGAAGTAATTACAAAGTGACACCACAGTCTATTTTATTGCCAATAACCATTGCCCGCATGAAACGAATAGAAAAGAGGAATTTTAGTTTATTTCGCAGTATTATATATACATATATATTCTGTAAGTTATATAATGAAAGTATATAGATAAGCAGGCAGGCAAGGGCAGGCTGAAAAGGTTCAGAAATCAAGGACAGAGTTTGTGCGAGTAATAATCATAACCACCACGTCACACACATAAATGACAAGTCAAGGTCTCTATACAGACTAAAACTATCCAGAAACCTTCCAAAGAAAGGTCAACAATCTGTGCATAGGTCAAAAGCCAGAGGGTAGCTGAAAACTTGACATTGAAGCACAGCTGAGATCATCCAGCATTTGTCTGGGATTGGGAGCAACGTTAAAGACTTGAACCACTTTTTGAGGCTTAGAAGGCCATTGATGAATTCTAGTAAATTAGTGAATGTATAAAGCCCTAACATAACATAGAAACATAGAAGGTTGATGGCAAATGGAGAGCACATGGTCCATTGGTCCATCTAGTTTGCCTTTATTGTATATGTCCACTTTATCTTAGACTAGAAGTATATTTACCCCAGGCATGCATAAATGAGCTTACAGATTCCCCAACAGCTTCTGCTGGAACTTTTGATAAATTATTCACAACTCTTAGTAAAATAATATTTTTTCATATTGTTCCAGTATCCCACCCCCAAGCTGTCAAGTATACGCTCCCCCCCCCCCCCCCCCCCCGGGCAGGAGCATGCACAGATTGAGGGATGCTGTTTGGTGCACCTACTGTCCAAATACCTGTGACTGGTGGATGCCAGGCAATAGAAGTTGTTTTATCTTTTGGACCCCCACAGGAGGAGCTACTTAAGACACCAGACAGCCACGCTGACATATTTAAAAGCTTTAAACATGTATGCTAATTCTCTTCTGTCCTCCAGACGAGATGGCCGCTGTTAGTAAGTACAAAACTCCTGCTATAGGACGAATCAGCTTCTTGGGACGATTGGTGAGTATCTTTTTTTTTTGCTCAGAAAGGGAATTTAAGTCTGTCCTGATAAGTTGCACCATTTCTGTAGCCTGTCTTTGTAGGTGATGTCTCCAAAACTGTACACGGTATTCCCGATCTGTCCTTACTAGAGCTCTATATAGCGGCATCACAACCTCTATTTTTCAACTGGTTACGCCTTGCACTGTGCAGGCCAGCATCCTACTTGCTTTACCCACTGCTTGGTTATACTGTCCACTCATCTTGATGCTAGCAGAGATCCGGACCCCTAAATCCTTTTCTTCCTAAGTCCTGGCTAATACAGTACTGCCTATGATACTCAGAAAGGGCATCCCTTCTACACAAGAGCAGGCATTTACATTTAGAAATATTAAACTGCAGTTTCAATGATTTTGCCAATTTTTTTTTAAGTTGACAGGCATATCCACCTAGTGCACACTGTGTTATCTACCAATCATTCTCCTACATAACTATATCACAAACATATTAAAAACCCCACTTGTAACTCTTCGCTTTTCAGTATGCACAGTTTTTCCAATAAAACTCTGAGTACATTCTCACAGAGGGATTAAATCCCATGCTGAAACATGGCAAGTGTGTCCCTGTGGTAAGGCAAGTATAGACTGTTTTTGTTTTAAGCCGAGTGGAGGGCCATCCAACAGCTAGGGGAAACATTTCCCTGTCATAAAAGATCTATGATGTTTTTGAATACTTAAATTCAGGGCTTTACAATAAAAATCTGGCAGCAGGAAGAGGTCGGCTAGGTTCCTTGTGGACTTGCTATTTGTCACTGATTTGGCAAGGAGGCATTGTAGTGAACATTTATGGGACCTTACAAAATAAGGGTGTAGAAACACCTGGCCATTCAGTGTAATAGAGTCACCATGGGGACACAGAACATCATTGGGGTACAGAACTCTTAGGCCATATACAGAATTAAAAAAAGGGGAGAAGTCCAGAATTGGGACAGAGAAACCAAGGCCCTTATTTAACAAGGGATAGCGACAGGTAGCGACTGGTGAGTGGCCGGTAATGACGGTCACCGCCACGGGAACGCCGGCTCCCCACCACAATCACACATTTATCAAGCCAATCCTGCTTAGCGACTGAGATAGCGCCAGATAGCCACTCATTCATCATTATTCCAGCCTCAGCCCACAGCGCCAGCGTCCGACCTTGAACAGCGACAGGTATGACTTCTCGCTACCTGGCGCTCTCCAATGCATTTCAATGGAACAATCTTTAAATATTCATAATTAATTGTTATTAATTGTTTTTTTTTTTTTTTTTTAAATGTGAAAAATTCTGTGACCACTTCTGCCATTTTAACTAATTTTTTTAAGGTAAAAAAAAAAAAAAACATTGTACAGAATTGATATTACAGGTCTGATATTAATGTATTCATATTACAAAATTATTTTAAAAACTTGTTTTTTTTGGTTTCCAAAAATATGGTTGATTGGGGGTTAAAAAACGACTTTTAACCCATCGCCGCCAGCGCTCTGGGGTTTAAACATGCATTTCACAGCGCGAGAATTTTTTGAGCATGATTTGTTAATGAATATGGTGGGAGCCGGTCGCTAGGGCCAGTCGCTATCATGCGCTCCCATACAGCGCGGAACCTGTCAAATAGCGACTCCTCACCCAATATTCAACATTACGGCAAACCGACTGAGTCGCTATCAACTACCGAACAACGGCCAAGCACAGCGACTACTAGCGGGCGCTCTGAAAATGCCGCTACAGTCGCTCAACTGTCGCTACCTGCCGCTATTAATGAATCGGCCTCCCCGTTTATAGGTTGGATTGTTAAGGGTATATAGACTAATGTGGGCAAAGGCCACCATAGAGGCAAAGAATATAATTGGGACACATATCATATGATCACATGAGCAGGGATGTTCTGTGCAATGCGTACTATCAGGGGTTGACTGGCCATAGGGAGACTGATGAGATTTCAATGTGGGCCACACTGCTTTGGGACCAGCTGGTCTGTTTCTTAAAGTGGACCAACAGTCAAAAATGACTTATAAAAGACCAACGCAACAAACAGTGCAGTGTGGTCAAATTTAAAAACAAAATGGCAGCTTATGCATCTGCAGGCCACCTGCAAACAGGAAGTGCTGCTGGGCTTCCTGTTACTGTGCATTGTCAGTTATGTCAGTTAAATCCAGTCAGCAGCATAACTGAGATGCTGGGAAAGGAAGCTCCAAAATGGCTGCTACCCTTCTTTTCCAACTGTGCCTGGCTGTTGGTCCGGTTTAACATCCAATCCATTCCCTGCCTCCCTAGTCTCCACCCAGCCCTCCTGTGGTTCGCCCAACTATATCCCTCAAGCCAAGAAACCGCAGCCTTTCTGCCCCTGTTCTGTTCTGCCCCAATGCCAACACTATGGCTGGCAGTGTGGGATGGGCACCCCTGCCACATTATCTGTCCCCACTAAAACTTTAGTATCATTGATCTGTTCTTCCCCCCCCCCCCCCCCCCGCTCATGACCTGTTCCTACAATGCAATAGCCTCACCCTCGGAGTCAAAGGAGCACACTGTGGGGGCTCAGTAGGCCTGGTCATGGGCTGGCTGGGCATGTGCAATTCAGGACTGTTTGTTTACCCCAGTACACCACCGTATATATTTGTTATATGATGCTGACACCAGTTATTTCTAAAATACAGTTGATGAGTTCTTTTTTTACTTGTGATGGGCCCTGTGATTGCATTTACTTATAATTCATACACTTATTATTATTATTGTTTATTTATATAGCGCCATCATCTTCTGCAGCGCTGTACAAAGTAGTAATTACAGACAGAGTAGAAACTTAGAGTCATAGAGACGGGGAGGCCGATTCATTAACAGCGGCAGGTAGCGACAGTTGAGCGACTGTAGCAGTATTTTCACAGCGCCCGCTAGTAGTAGGTTCCGCGATGTATGGGTGCGCATGATAGAGACTGGTCAGAGCGACCGGCTCCCACCATATTCATCAAAAAATCACGCTCAAAAAATTCTCGCGCTGTAAAATGCATGTTTAAACCCCAGAGCGCTGGCGGCGAAGTGTTAAAAGTAGTTTTTTAACCCCCAAACCACCATATTTTTGGAAACCAAAAAAAAAAAAATGTAAAAGAATTTAGTAATATGAATACAATAATATCAGACCTGTAATATCAATTCTGCACACATTTTTTTTTTCCTAACATCTAACATGGCAGAAGTGGTCACAGAATTTTTCACATTAAAAAAAAAAAAAAAACATTAATAACAATTAATTATGAATATTTAAAGATTGTTCCATTGAAATGCATTGGAGAGCGCCAGGTAGCGAGAGGTCATACCTGTCGCTGTTCAAGGTCGGACGCTGGCACTGTGGGCTGAGGCTGGAATAATGATGAATGAGTGGCTATCTGGCGCTATCTTAGAGGCCGATTCATCAATAGCGCCAGGTAGCGACAGATGAGCGACTGAAGTATGGCGCTATGAGCGCCGCTAGCGTCAGCCGCGGGCGTTAGCGATTCGCTATAGCAGGCCTCCTCAGTCGCTACCTGGCGTTGTTGCGAACAACGCCTACATTGCTGAATATGATGTTGGCCCTCAGCTTTGTTGGCGCTGTCAGTCAGTGTGACCACGCTATTCTACACAGCGCCTGTTAGCTTTGCTGTGTCCTGGCCATCCAGTACCTTCTGAATAAAACACATTGCCACATTTGTTTTAAAATGTTAAAATTTTTTTATTTTGTGTTGAAAAGGAAATTAAATTCTACCAGATCTTCGAATATAAATGGAAAATAAAACATAATTAAACACATAGCCACAATTTTTTTTTATTTTTATTTGTTACCTAAAAAGGAAATACAATTAAATCACCAATGAGAAAGAAAAGGAAAATAAAAACAGAACAGAGAAAGAAAAGGAAAATAAAAACAGGACAGAGAAAGAAAAGGAAAATAAAAACAGAACAGAGAAAGAAAAGGAAAATAAAAACAGAACAGAGAAAGAAAAGGAAAATAAAAACAGAACAGAGAAAGAAAAGGAAAATAAAAACAGAACAGAGAAAGAAAAGGAAAATAGAAAAGGAAAATAAAAACAGAACAGAGAAAGAAAAGGAAAATAAAAACAGAACAGAGAAAGAAAAGGAAAATAAAAACAGAACAGAGAAAGAAAAGGAAAATAAAAACAGAACAGAGAAAGAAAAGGAAAATAGAAAAGGAAAATAAAAACAGAACAGAGAAAGAAAAGGAAAATAAAAACAGAACAGAGAAAGAAAAGGAAAATAAAAACAGAACAGAGAAAGAAAAGGAAAATAAAAACAGGACAGAGAAAGAAAAGGAAAATGAAAATAGGAATTAGAATGAAAAGGAAACTTACAACAGAATTAAACACATAGCCACATGTATATATCTATTTTTTTTTTAATTTTTTCTCTAACAAAAAATTAATAATAAAACATAAATGAAATAGAAAATGAAAAGTCCAGCAGAAATGCAAAAGAAAAGTAAAGTCCAGGAAAGGGTTGTAAAAGGAATGTCGAGATCATGGTGCATCTCTTTGTGCCTGAAAAATTAAGAAAAGTGCAGTTAGTATATATCTTTATAGTTATTTTGTGTTTTCTTTTAAAAAAATGCATAACTTGATAACCAACATTGGCGTCTTACACCCCCCTTAGAGTGGTTTGGGTCATCTTACACCCCCCTTAGAGTGGTTTGGGTCATCTTACACCCCCCCTTAGAGTGGTTTGGGTCATCTTACACCCCCCCTTAGAGTGGTTTGGGTCATCTTACACCCCCCCTTAGAGTGGTTTGGGTCATCTTACACCCCCCTTAGAGTGGTTTGGGTCATCTTACACCCCCCCTTAGAGTGGTTTGGGTCATCTTACACCCCCCTTAGAGTGGTTTGGGTCATCTTACACCCCCCCTTAGAGTGGTTTGGGTCATCTTACACCCCCCCTTAGAGTGGTTTGGGTCATCTTACACCCCCCTTAGAGTGGTTTGGGTCATCTTACACCCCCCCTTAGAGTGGTTTGGGTCATCTTACACCCCCCCTTAGAGTGGTTTGGGTCATCTTACACCCCCCCTTAGAGTGGTTTGGGTCATCTTACACCCCCCTTAGAGTGGTTTGGGTCATCTTACACCCCCCTTAGAGTGGTTTGGGTCATCTTACACCCCCCCTTAGTGCGTTTGTTTGCTCTTTTGGATGGGAGGTCAAAGACATTTAAACAGGAGTGCAGTACTTGCATTAGAGTGAAGGGTAGTTAGCTTACCGCAAAATAAGAAGTGATCAGCCTTTCCCTTAGCTCATCGCCAGTCTGGGTGTCCTCACTTCTATCTGCGGGCAGGTTGGGGATTTCTGGCACCAGTGCTGTCTCCTCGGGGGCTTGGATTCGGTGACATATACAGATATTGTGTAACACACAGCAGGCAAGGATGATTTTGGAAACCTTCTGTGGGCTGTAGAGCATCTCTCCTCCTGGCCGTGCCAAACAGAGAAAGCGTGCTTTCAGCAGGCCGATGGTTCTTTCCACAATGCTTCTGGTCTTGCGATGCGCTGCATTGTAGCGTTCATGGGCAGAGGTCCGTGGGTTCCTGACCGGAGTCATGACCCACGTTCTCTGCCCATATCCCTTGTCCGCTGTAGAAAAAACACAAGGAGAGAGACAGCAATTAGTACTAGTACATGTTTTTGGGTGGTAGTTTGTTTAAAATTGCCTTACTAGGCCACATATTAGCAAAATACATAGACATGGTTAATTTATTACCCAGTAGCCAGCCAGCTGGCATTTCGTTGTTATCAAACTTCCGGCACAGGACTGTCCGCTGCAAGACGTAAGAATCGTGGCATGAGCCGGGGAACCCCGATCTCACCGCCCGCAGCTTCATCTCATGGTCACAGACCACCATGATATTAAATGAATGGAACTGCTTCCTGTTTCTGTAGGACAGCTCCTGTGCACGGGGAGGGCGGAAAGGGATATGTGTACCATCAACGCACCCTAGCACATTCGGGATCCCTCCCATCAGATAGAAAGCATGTTTTATTTTGGCAACCTCTTCCTCATCCTCAGGAAACTTGATGTAAATTGGGATTAAATCACAAATTGCCAGAACTACCTGGATTAGGATGCGGCTCATAGTAGCCTGGCTTATCCCGCTGAGGAGGGCTGAGGTTGCCTGGAAGGTCCCTCGTGCCAACACATTAAGAGTGGCACACAGGCGTACTATGCCTGGAATGGAGTGAGTGCGTTTGGTGGATGGCTCGATTTTGGTCTTAATCTGATCATATAGGGACTGTAGTGCAGCACGATTCAGACGGAAGCGGCTCCTGATCTGCTCGTCACTTAAGTCCCATACTGAAAGGCGGATTGCAAAGGAGCGGGGTGCCCTAAGCCTCACAACACCCCGCTCCCTTTCCTCCTGCTCTTTCAGCATACACATACATCCATCCACCCAGACACCATACATCACCCTCTTATCCATCACACACACTAAAGATATATACAAAAACAAAAATAAACAAAAAAAAACACTAACACACAACACACACACAAACAATCACACTACACACACACCCGCTACAATGCAGCTCACCACAAAACCAGAACTATAGTGGTCCAAACCACCAGCCTGCTGAAAACCAGCTTTCTAAGTTAAGCACAACCAAGAGGGGAGTTGCTGCACAGCCCACAAAAGGCCCCAAAATCAAGCCTCACTTGCTGTATGCTACACAATATTTGCAGATGCCACCCAAACCAAGCTCCTAAAGAAACAGCACTGATGTCAGAAATCACCCAACAAGCCACAGAGAGTGAGGACAGAAACCAGACAGAGGCTCAAATGAGCTAAGGGAAGCGAGCACAGCACCACACCACAGCCTTTGCCACAGTGTAAGAATAGCAGAACCTAGTTCATTCCTTCCTTTTATACTTCATTTTCAAAAGTGACAGGTCCGCTTTGCCGCCTTTTGCGTCGCTCTGCTATTTCCGGGCGCCAATTAGCCGACCCAGGTGTGCGTAAAACAGAGTGCGCACGCGCACGCTAGTAGCGCTACTAGCGTACTTGAGCCGTAACGTGCGTGCATTAACGGACATGGGCCAAAAATCAGGTGGGGACCAATGAAAGTGAAGCTGTTGTTTTTTTATATAGCCGTTAGGCTAAGCACATGTCACAAGGGTTGCAGATACATCAGTCCATTGTTGGATTTGGGTGTGTGTTGTTTGTTTAATGAGGTCTGTAATGAGTTAATTGGCTAACACACATGCTTCTGTCAGTGCAGTGGAGGTGTGCCTAGAAGGAACTGGGCTGTATGTGTGAATCAATTAAGTGGGCTGCTTTTGGATTGGCTGTTAGAGCACATAAAACCTGCCCAAGCCTAAGAGATTGCGATGCCATTCTGTAGTGTGCATGCGTGCTTGTGGGGTGTTGATTTGTGTGTGTGTGCAGCTACAGGATGGAGCCAAATACAGGACATCTGCCGGCCACAGCAGGCCCGAGTAGGAGTTTGGTGGGTGCTGTGCGCAGACCTCCCTTACGGAAAAGGGCACAGCCTGAAGGTGGGGCAGCACCCCAGGCTAAGCGCCCAGGTGCCAAGAGGGAGCCTGAATTTAATTTGGCTGAGAATAATCATCTTGTGCGCCTGACACTTGCGAAATGGGAGCTGCTATTTGGCTCCCAAAGCAAGTCCATAGGCAAACAAGAAAGAAGCAAACTGTGGGATGCCATTGGTGTGGAGCTTAGTAGCACAGCTCAACACCCACGTAGTGGCCCATCCTGCAGGAAACGCTTCTACACTTTGCGAGGGGCCCTTATGAAAAAGATGAATCACGATCTTGATGTGGACAGTGGGTTCATCCAGGCTCCAAAGAGTACCTACAGGCCGTATGAGGAGATGCTGAAGGCCAAAATCCCACTGGCTCGGCTGCAGGGTGTGGATCCTGGGGATGACACCACCGGTTGGGCTGAAGGTACATATTTTCTGGCTTTTACAATAACCTAATGTTAATGTCTGTGATTAGCATTTTTACATTCTGACCAACTAACTGTAGGACCTGTGAAGTATTACATTATAGCTAAAACATTTGTAACTTTTCTGTCTGTTGCTTTATGCATAGGTGCACATGCTGCTGTCCGGGATGTGGCTCCGGACACCCAAGCTCCTGCCCTTCCAGCAACCTCAAGGCTACCCCAGTCTGCCATTGAAGGTATTTACCCATTATTTGTTTGCTGGTTTTTTTCTAAACAAATGGGTGTGGGAGCAGCTCAAGCAAGAAAGGTTTGCCCTGTTGACTATTAATAATATGTGCGTGCGCCCTAATTGCACGCCCACTGTAACACTCACAGGCAGTAACTAACAAGGCCCTAACATGTGTAGATATGTAGGATGCCAGAGATGTGTAGCCATATATCGGCATATCAATGTGTGAGCCACACTTGGCTTGATTAGTCAATATTAGTGAAAGAGCTGCTCACACACCTTAATGCATGTTGTATTTTGGCACGCACATTAGCTATGGCTCAATGTTGGTTTTATTTTGGCCTAGCTCCCATGCCCTTGGCCCCAGCATCTCCTCCGGATCCCACCTACTCTTTGGATGTCGGTAAGTGCATGTGTTCACCTTGCTTGATCCACTTTGACTCAAGTGCATGTGTCTCATTTGTCTTTTTTCTTGGTAGGCCAAGTGACTGGTTCATCTTTGGACCCCACTTCCGATTTTGCCGGTCAACAGGACCCTGTTGGTGTGTAGAGCAATACATAATGTATCCTTTCTGCTGTTTAGGTTACACTGGTTCAATTTTGTTAGTCTACTAAGCTACATGTTTGCTTGGTAAACTTGAAGATGCCTCTTGGGAGTGCTGGTTGCCTCCCCAGGGTCAGTCTCTTAGTTATTTTAGTGATAGCAATGTATATTTGCGGACATATTTTTAGCCAAACATTCCCTGTAGTAGTTTGCTGATTATTTAGACACATTTTTAATTTGTTTTAGTTGACCCCAATATCGGAAGTGGCTGTCCAGAAAGGGCCCCTCAAGTTCCAGCTGCCAGAGATGAGGGTAAGTGGTTTTGCCTTGCTCTAGTCTGTATTTTGGCTCTAATGTTGTGCCACTTGCTTCTGGCAACTTGTGTGTCCACATCTATTTTCAAGGTCCAATCTCGAGTGAGGACCCCACTCCAGACATCTGGGATATTGCGGGTATGTTTAATTTAAGCAATGTTTATGATGAGATTTGCAGAAATTAGTGCGTCTTAGTCCTGTAACATACATGTTAACAATCTGAGTTTAACCGAGACCTTTGGTCTAGTGTGTATTTTTAAACTTTTTAGAGGTATGGCCTCGATAGCCTAACCAGGTTACATTAGAGTTTGGCCCACAGACCTACTAACCTGATTTTCCCGTTTAGCATATGCCAACTTGCCCGACATCTCTGATGTTGATTCGCGACTCTCTGGCAGCGATACCTCGAGCCTACCTGGGCCGGAGGACACGCAGGTAACATGGCTGATGTAGACGACCTCTAAACCCATTGGCATATTCGTGGGTAGTGGAAGAAGCAACATGTAACATTTCCTTTCATTGTTGTTTTGGCAGGAGGCGGAACCAGAACCCCAAGCTGGGACCTCTTCCCAAGTCCCATGTGGCCAAGCTTCAGAGGCTCAGACAAGGGTAAGTTGTCTAGTGAGTGTTTATGGTAACTTTTGGGAGGGGCAGAACTGCATTTGTTCCGTTTCACTAAAATGTGGTTTACTATTTGTTTAGCCTCCAACCACAGCAAGAGGAGGTGTGGCACCAACCAGTGCCGATTTCTACCAACTAGGGGTCCGGATGCTGGAGGACTACAGTCGCCAACAGCCGCGTGATGGAACTAATGAGCGCATTGCGGCGTTGGAAAATCAGGTGCTGATGTGTCAGCAACAAAATGAGGGCCTGCAGCGCCAGGTGGACCAGTTAAGGCAAAACCTACAACAGAACCAGGACCTTGGTCGCCTTGCCAATGTTATCGAGCAATCTGTACAGCGCCAGGAAGAAGCAATACAGCGCCAGGCAGAGGCAATACAGCGGCAGGACCAAACTTTGTTGTTGCTACAACAGCTCATACAACAGCAGTCTATATTTTTTACTGCACTGTTGTCCCCCAACACCGCCCCTAGCAATGACTCCCAACCTCCCCGGCCACCCAGCCAAGAATATTAATTTTGTATCTTTTTGGTTATGTAAATATATTTGCTTCACCCACCTCTAAATTGTGTGTTTCCTAAGACCTCGCTAATAACACAGTCAGGGATGAGTATCTGGATCTACATATGTGAATGTATTGGTCAATGTAGCCCACACATTGGAGCCCATAGCTTACTATGGTTAACACCTGAAATGGCTCAAAAGGTATGGCTACATTGACCCACAAATGTTTTAGGAGACAGCTAAACTAGGCTTTGCAATGCAACACACTGGTATGATGTGAATCAAAAATTTTTTAATTTAAACAATGGCCAACACGGCCAACCTTGGCCAACAACGGCCATCAAGAGACCAGCCTTCCCCCCCACCCTAACGACGCCGTCGGCGCCTCTTCCTGGCCAGCAGCATCAGCTTCAGGAGCCGGATCTCCCGCCACAGTCTGCGATGCTGGTTTTCACAAGCTGTAGAAATGTAGAAACAACAATTTATTAATAATTAGGCAGTGACCTCAACAGACACAGATGTAGCAATGTAATGTCATTGTGTCCAATTAGGTGACACTCACATTAACATTGTTGACCACTGTGTGCTTATTGGTTAACATTATATGAGTACTATTGACTGGCAGGAATGTGAACAACACATCCCAAGCATACATTTTAGCTTAAAGTGTACCAACACCCACGGGTGATGGGCCCGGGAATCTATCAGATTCCCTGCCCCATCACCTCCCTCCCCGCGGGACATCCAAGATCGGGATGTCCGTGGGTGTGAAACACCCCCCAAACCCCAAAATACCTACCTCAGTTTCTGTGTGGCAGTGCCGCTGGGCCCTCCCTGGTGCCCCTCTAGACGTGTGCGTGCCTGCGCCGGCCGTCTGTGAATTGCCGGCGCAGGCACGCCCCCGTAAAAAGGGGCGCGGGGGAGGCGGAGGAGGAGGCAATTTGCAATGGCTTGTACATTTTTGGGAGTCAACGTGAGTTCAGGGGGTTGTCACACAGCGGTGCCGATCAGGGGTGCCCCACCGTAGTGGAACAACACCCAGGAAAGTCAAAATCCTGGTTGTTGTTCCAGTTTAACTCTTGGGAAGCAAAGAAGGTCTAATTCCCTGTGTGTCCATTTTTGTGTTTAGTAACAGCCAAACATCAGGGCCTAAGTCCGAACGAGTCCACGAGTTTACCCTATAATGTTACAGGTCCAGACCTAATCGGGCCCATTTGGTTGTGTCTAACGCAAAAATAGTCTCTATAGGGCCTAATGAAGGATGTGAGCCAACAATCAAGCATGCAAACAGGCATGTTGGATTATTGTGCCAACACATTGAATAGAGATGTGTGTGAAATTAACACATATGTAAATTTAAATTGGCTGCTGATGTGACTAGAAGACATAGGTTTCACAAGTCTTTAGGCATATGAAGTGGGATGTACTCACCATCGCAGCTGTGGCGGGGGCCCATGCTGCTGGCCGTCCCTGGAGCTGGGGTGGGGAGGAGGGTCTCTGGCTCCGTCTGCGTCGCAACATCTGTCAACATAAAGCAAAAGGCAAAAACACAATTAGTGGGCAAATGACACATGACTATTTGACATCCATCTGGTTATTGAGTCTGAAAATGCAAAGGCTTGCATGGTTACATACAGGTTGACCTAAATTAGCATATTTCCTGGACCATGAGTTAATGTCAATTTGTAAGGCTTCACACATGTATCCCTAAAGAGAATGTGCAAATAACATAGACAGTGCTATTTAAAGGAATCATTTGCAGTTGTTTGGCTAATGTTAATAGTGGGCCACATGTTGGAGCGGGAACAACTTAACCCAAGAAAAGAAATGCAAACACCCATCATGGTGTTGGCAGAAACATAGGGGTGGTTGACAGTTGGCTAGCACTGTAGTGGGGTTTGTGATGTTAATGTACATTAGCAAACCAGCTGACACAATGGACCAGGAAACGTGTCTGTTAAAAGTGGTCCAAGACCCAGGATTGTTAATATTCAGTGTGTTAGTCTACTTTGGCAGAGCAACAAAATTTTAAGCTTCAAACACCCCTGCCTTCCGCACATCACTCCTCCAGTGTGTGCGCACGCGCATGCCAGTATGAAACATAGCGCAGGCGCACACACATCTAGAGTGCCACACAGGAGGCAGGGACGATGGCTTCTGGCAACCCCAAAGACTTAAGTAGTTTGTGGTTTTTGGTTTGGGGGTGGCCCAGGGTGAGGGATGTGATTGGGCAGGGAAGGCGGGAGAATCCAAGCAATCTCATCAATGTTTGTTGGTCCACTTTAAAGAATGACATAAATTCCAAATTGAGATGGCTAACAACATACACTTACCACGACTATGCCCGAGGAGAATGCTTCGCCAAAACTCCATGGAGGTGCCGCCTATATGATGCCCTGCAAATTAGAGAGGAATGGCAAGGGCTAAGCAAAATTGGTCAGATGAAACCTGTCACAGACTAACAATTAAAACATGTGCACTCACCAGGGGATGAAGCGCCACTTGAATCCCAGGGAGGGCTCTGAGGAGGAGGCGGGGAGCCTCGGCTCCTCACACTCTGCTCCGAAGATCCACCAGGCAAAGGACCACCCTCCTCCCTCTCACTCCCTGCTTGAGAGGGGGCCCTTGCCTGGTGAGAGTCCTCAGACGCAGAGTGTGAGGAGCTGAGGCTTGATCCAGCCTGCCCCCCAGCAGCACACTCCTCTGGGGCGTCATCCCCTTCCTCCCCTGGGTCCTCTAAATAGGACCCGCGGGAGGGACCCTCCCCCGATGACTCCCCCGAGTCCGCCTGCCTGGTTCGGGGGAGGAATCCCTTCCCACGTTTCCCCAGGGGAGGACGCTTATCTGTGTGGAGGAGGTGAAAGGAAATAATTAATCTAAAGAGCAAAAAAGGACACAGCTTAGCAGATGATTATGCACAAAGGCAAAAAAGAACTTAAGCTTTAACTTACCTGATGCGTAGGCATCATATAGGCGGTACACGCCTTCTGGGTCCCGGCGCTTGAAATCTGACCATTTTTGCTGAATAGCCCGGATGGTCAGGTTGGTCTGGAAGCGCCGGGACACAGTGGCCTTCACCTCCATGGCAAGGCGTTTCTTAGCTCCTCGGGCATAGTCGTATTCTGACTTGCAGAAGTCCTATGAAAAAAAAAAAACAAAAAAAAAAGGAAAATTAATACATGACATCAGAACAATGTCATAAACAGTTAAACAGAGAAAAGATCTAAGTGGACCCACACCCAGGATTAACATTAATCTGGGTTTGGGTGCACTTTGGTGTGCCACAAATATTGTGGGTGGACCACTGTCTGCAACCCCCTTGGAAGGCCACAAATACACCGCTGAGGACACTCCCACGTCACTCCGCAAGCCAAACACAGTGCTCCAAGCCGGTGTTGTATGCGCATCCAAGGCCGTTGGGAGGTGCATACAAGCTCAGCTGTGTCTGCACGGCAAAGTACGCATGTGGCGTTTGACTCTAACAGGGAGTGCGCCTGCACACAAAATGCAAATATGTCTGGCGCCGGGGTACACCCTGCTAGAGGTAAACGCAATAGGCATGCGCAGCTCACGCATGCACAGATGTGACGGGGCAGAGGTAATTTTTAGGCCCCTCCAGGGGGGGGGCATCCCAGCAGGACATCCACAATGGGGATGCCCCACGGGGATTGTTAAAATTTGGTCTGACAACAAATAAATTTCAGACCCTATCCCCCCTGTGTGTTCAGCAACTTTAAACATAAAAAAAAAAAAAAAAAATACTCACTTTGACCACCTGGCCATTTACGCGGCTATCCACCCTTGTGCGCCTTTTCTTACTGGGCCCCGGAGGGGAAGGGGTGGGAGGGGGGCTATTTGGGGAAGGTGAGGTAGGTGGGGGAGGTGGGGGAGGGGTGGTGGGGCCGGAATCTGAGGAGGAGCTGGGGAGGCGCATCACTCTTCGCTTGGGAGCCATATTGGAAACGCTAAGGAGGAAACAGGAACCGGAAATGACGCTAGCGACATTAGACCAAAAAACAAAAATAAAAAAAAAAAATACGCTCCGCGCCCCAGCAACAAGCTATTCTCAGCTATGTGCAAGCTAAGTGGCGGAAAAACTAAAATTACTATTTAAAACAAGCTATTGGCCTAAGCGCGAGACAGTTTTACCTTAAGGTGGCGTTGAAACGCAAAGGAGGATCCCGGAACCGGATATGACGCTAGCAAATGTGCTTCTAAATTCGAACACAAACATGCGCGCAACAGGGACAAGCTAATATAAGCTCTAGGCACGCTAAGTGGCGGACAAAACAAAAATATACGCTGCTAAACAAGCTATTGGCCTAAGCGCTAGACAGTTTTACCTTAAGGTGGCGTGGAAACGCTAAGGAGGATCCCGGAACCGGATATGACGCTAGCAAATGTGCTTCTAAATTCGAACACAAACATGCGCGCAACAGGGACAAGCTAATATCAGCTCTAGGCACGCTAAGTGGCGGACAAAACAAAAAAATACGCTGCAAAACAAGCTAGGGCCAAAGGCGCAACGATTTATTAGCTGCATTTAGCAGGGAAATCTACATACTGTAATGCATAGGTCCTTGTAAAGCATACACCGTTGTGCTTAAATATAAAAATCTAATTCCTTCAAAAATTCAACACACAATCAAACTAGACTAATACCTGAAAATGTAGCACACATGAGAATGCATAACGGGTTGTTATGAGCTGGTACGACTGAATGTAAATTCTGCTATATGTGGCCAGGCACGCTCACAACTACAGTGTATTCATTAACAACGACTAGGGTCGCGGAAAGTGAATTCCTTGAAACTGGCAGAAGGACACATGTATGAACAGCACAGCGACGCACAACGCAGCGCAGCGAGGCACAGCGACGCTCGCGCCGCCAGATAGCGAATTAAAACAGCGACTGCACAAACACCGACCAACACAGATTCATCAATGACAGGGCTGCCGAATAGCTTGGGCGCTGACACTTTCTAAGAGCGAACGTGACCGACCAACCTGACAGGCTACAAAATAGCTTTACAAGGCCCGTTTGTGTGTAAAACCAGGGAATTTGATGCCAATGAGTTTGGGTGGAGGAGACGCAATTCCCATGTCACTCACAACATTACATTGTGAAACAAAAAAAAAAAAAAAAAATATAACAATAACCAGCCACATTCATCAAACATATCAATATAAACATGTGTGGAATTTTTTCCCAACAAAAACAACCCAAAAACAACTAAAATCAATCATTGCAGCGTCTGCCATTGAAATGTATGGGAGAGCGGCAGGTAGCGCCAGGTAATACGTGTCGCTGTGAAGGAATTTGCTGCGGCGCTGTTCGTTCCAGGCGGCTTCATGATGAATCCCGCGCTTGCTGTCGCTCTCGCCGGCGCTAGCCTCATTTTGCGTGATAAATGCGTCATTGTGACCGCCGCCGGGCGTACTGGAGTCGGTAGTCGCCGTTAGCTGCCGCTACCTGGCGCTCTGCAGACACTACCTGGCGCTATCGCTTGATGAATAAGGGCCATAGTCGCTAAGCAGGATTGGCTTGATAAATGTGTGATTGCAGAGGGGAGCCGGCGTTCTCGTGGCGGGGCACGTCATTACCAGCCGCTCACCAGTCGCTACCTGTCGCTATTCCTTCATAAATAAGGGCCATAGACTATAAATGCAGTGTTACAGAGTTTACAGTGAATATTCTGAATACAAGATTCAATTGGAAAGAAAGCCCTGTCCTTGCGAGCTTACAGTCTAAAGGTTAATGAGTGGTAATTCTAATCGCTATAATGACGTTTCATTGAAGGCACAGGACAGAAGTTGTAGAATGCATGGATAGGTGTATCCGTTTGTGGAAAGACATTAAAGGGCATCCTTATCACAATAGCGAGATATGATTGCTTTTACCTCTCCCGCGGGCAGCATTTTCCACGCTGCTTTAGGTTCCTGCGTTCCCCTCTCCGGATCAGCAGCGTTCGGCTAACACATCTGGCCAGGCAGTAATTAAAGTGAGTGGTCTGATCACAGCTCTGGGGTGTTAGTAACTTGGGTATTTAGTCTGGAATTGGGAGGATTAACAGGAAATCATGCTTTTCATTTAGTCTTGGTGCAGACATCACTTCCAAGTAAATGTGAAGCAGAACACGTTGTTCTTGCGTGTTGAATTTCCGCAAAGCCTTTGTTTTTCTTTTTAATTAGCAGAAATGTCAGTTATGCTAATTAAGAAAACAAAGATGTATATAAAGCTATTTGTTTCACTGCAATAGTTACAACAGTTTGACAGTTTTATATTTTTTCGGCAGGATTTATAGCATAATGGTTGTGGCTAATGACTCTCCTTTCGGTATTACACCAGTTGTTTCTCAGTCCTTTGCTGACCTTTTGAAATCTCAAGAGGACTACATTTTTCTAGTCTGGCAGTGGTGTGTATTTTATTGTTTGTTGTGGTAATATTTCTATTTTCCTTGCAATGGTGTTTAACATGTGTGTTGTGGGGACCTAACAGAGCAGATGCCTAGTTTTAAAGAGCTCTAATCTTTGAGAAATGAAAATGAGAAACACAACTTTTTACTTTTTATAACATCTTGGTCACAGGTAACTGAAACTTTTGGTCTTCTAATAACTCTGTTCATTAGTTTAAGTACCAGGAAATTGCACATATGCAAGGTATAAGCCTATACAACATCATTATTTCCCACATAATGGTCCCCTGAGGGCATGCAGAACAAGGCCCTAAATTATGTTCTATCTTCATTTTACCCCATAGCAAGGCCAAGTAACTGAGGGAAAAATGATGTACTATGGAGAGAACCTAAAAACTGCACAGAAACTCTGTATGGGAGTAAAACTTAATGCTACATGGGTCATGAAAAAAGGCAAACAAAATGGATTCCATTTCCTCCATTACAAGGCATTAGCAAACGATTAGATTTGCCATGTATTGTGCAGCTTGCGGATTAAAATAATCAGATACAATGCTTTTGTTGCTTTAAGTTGCTTCTAACATTCACCCCTGGGGCATTCCAATTTAGTTTAGTTAAGCATTACTACTCACTACTCCAAGTGCCTGGGCCTCATTCTGCAAGTCCCCATTCACCGGCAACTACCAGTCTGGTTTGCTAGATGGGCATGCACACACCACGTGCATACCCAGTGAATCTCATTGGCTGCTAGTGCTGCTAGTGGTCACATGGGGCTACCATGATAGTTATCATTCTTCTGGCCCGTGCAGCTTTACCAATGCAACAGATTCCAAAATGATTCAGCTCACCTCAGCCTATGAAGGGCCACACTGGCAGGCTCATCAAAGAAGTTGGGCAAATCGCAGAGGTGGATCCAGCTCCTCCCTAAAACATAACTTTTAATAAATAAAGTGTTAAAAATCCAGCCAAAGTGAAACCAAGGTAAGTAACTAGAAAAGGATGACCACCATAAGTCCTGCTGCGGGATCTGTGCAGCTTATTCGGCAGCCATTTAAAGCAGAAGTTCACAGATCCCCAGCCTCTTATGTCCTGGGTGTAGCTATCTTATAGAGAATGCACAGTGGTAGGTCTGTTACCCAATCTCATGCAGTATTGAGGATGGACTGGTTATTTACCCTAGTCCAGCCAGTCTACGGCTGCCATTCAGAATGCCAGGTAAAGTCAAGGGAGGATTGTGGTATTCAGGTTGGTTGTTTTATTATTGTAACGCCCAATTGGGATTAGCACAGGGGTAGAGCATAGTGGCTTACAAAAAGCCACAAAAAGTTCCTCTTTAAGTCTGCCAGGGTTCCACAGGGACTAAGCAGGCATAGAACCCCATATTTTGTTTGGTTTGGATGACAACCAAAGTCCATGTCCCTGTGAGTAATCATGCCCCATTGACTGCTTTCTAGATAATTTTAACTAGATCGCCATCCTAAATCCTGGGTGATGGTTAAAAGCATCCTAAAGTAATTTTTGAACATGAAGGGAAAGTCCACTCTTTATTTTATTTGAAATGTATATTATTGTATGCCAAAAAAATTGTGTTTTATGGAATTTTCAGTATCTGCAATTGGTTACCAAGATCAACAAGAATAGAAAAGTGAGTTCTGTACAAGCAGAATGCTGCTGCTATGGCCGCTGCTGAAGTGAGGGACCTCACTCACGCTTACAGATGTCCAGCAGCAGAGTTCTGTGTGTATATGGCTCACTTTTCACTTCTTATGAAGGAGTATTGGGATTTGTTATGCTTTGCAGTGTGGCGCCCCCTAGATTATTAGCCTTAGTTCTTGATCTCTTAATCCTTGATCCCATGGCTGCGTCTAATCCGGATGCCCCTTAGGGAAGGACTTACCTGTTTTGTAGACATTAGTTCGGTTTTGAGTGCCATTCAGGAACTACATTGGCACAGAAACCAAATCTTTTGGTTTGGGTTACAACCAGGGTAAATAACAAAAAATGAATACTCACCTCTTGTCCCCCTAACCTGTTTTATGCACCTCTGAGTCTAATACTGCGCCCCATTGTGACCTGACAATATATTCCAGAGGATTGCTTCACAACTACTGGCATTAAAGTAATGTGCGGTAAAGTAGCAGTGAGCAACTGGCCTCGCCCCTAATCAACATAAAAAATACATTTCTTTTAGCACTTGACCATCTTCTAAAAGAGGCAGTTTATTGTGAAATGCCAATTTCGTTATTATGGGTTCCCATGCTCCCTGCAGCCCTCTACAGAAGGTGCATACTGATGAAGAGATTGCACTCCAGCCACTGTGATACGTCCACCAATTTGCTTGTGCAATCATGCAGCTCAATCCCCCCCATTTATTCCTGATTCCCCATATAGGTTGGGGAAAGCGATAATCCAGTCATATAAAAAAAGCCTTACCTCAGCGACAATCCAGCACTGGGTGCATCCATCTTGCAGTGACTGTGCACAGAATAGCATCCCCCACCCATCCATGGATGGGCAAATGTGGGAGCGCACAGAGCGGGGGATGCAGTTCTGCATGCCTCCCAACTGTCCCGATTTTCCCGGGATTGTCCCGATTTTCGCAAAGAATCCTGCGGTCCCGGAACATTAACAAATGTCCCGGGACGCCCTGCGCCATGGCAGTGTGCCCAGGGCCCAACGACGCCGGCGCGAAGATACTAACTTCCTGGCGTGTGGGGTGAGAGAGTGGGGCGGGCGCACGGGGGTGGGTTGGGGGGCGGTATGCTGGGTTGGGGATAAAAAAACTTACGCATGCAGGGGTGAAGGCAGCCGACATTGCTGGAGCTGGAGAGCGTGACAGGGGTGTGGCCGTGGCGTGACGGGGGTGTGGCCGGGGCATGACAGGAGTGTGGCCGGAACGTAACGGGGGTGTGGCCGGGGCGTGACAGGGGTGTGGTCGGGACGTGACGGGGGTGTGGCCGGGGTGTGACAGGGGTGTGGTCGGGGGCATTGCTTGTCCCGCTTTCACATTTTCAGAAGTTGGGAGGTATGAGTTCTGTGCAGCCATTGCCTGTGACAGTGATGAATACCCAGTAGATTAAGGCAATATACTTCCTCCCTGTCCTGTCTCATTGCCATGGGAGAGTTATTATATTACTAGACATCTACTTTAAATGAACTTCCCCTGGTCTTTGCAGCACAAACAGAAAGTTAGGCAGTACCTTGCAATATGACCACAAAGAGGAAAACTAACACAAACTTACTGTTACTGTTCTTCATTCTATGAAAGTTGAGGCTGCAGCTGGGTTTGAAGTACTGCAGTACCAAAAATCAATTGGAAGCATTAAAGAAAGAATGTACTAACCTCTGACAGCCATATTTTACTGCTGCATTCTTTAAATCATTTTGGTTCAGGAAGAATGAGTCCACTACCTCCGCTCGGTTACAGCTGAGCTTTACAATTGGTACATTTTATGAAACCCACTCACAGCAAGAAATGATGTGACCCGTATAAGACAAAACACTGAACCCATTAAATATATGATATAACCTTGCTGTTTCTTTCATGTTATAGGCTGGCTAAGACAGATTTCTATGGCACTCACGTAAAAGGACTTCAGGATCAAAGGTGTGCTCAAGAAGATACAAAGGGTGAAGGTAAATATATATATTGCCTAAGCAAATAAATTCCTCTGTACCATAGAAACATTTTCTCGGTTACCTACTGTAGGTTATCAATTATAAAAACTTTTATTTTTTTTATAATCCAAATAGCACAGGGCTGTCTCATTGTCAATTTCAAACAACTGCTTGAAGTCCCTGTCCAGCTAACAAGCAAAAAAAGCTATACTCACTGTTTTTTCTCTCGCGGAACTTCTTCTCAGCACCGAATAGAGTTTGGCTGCGTAATTTTGTATGGAGACCTCGCCATTTTACAATACTGGAGCCGGAGAGAAGAGTTTTAGGGAAAAAAAACTGAAATAGTCATTTTTTCAGGCCACAATAGTTCTTTGAAATGAATGCCACCTGTAGGCAAAAAAAAAAAAATACCATGTAAAATGTTCTTCCTGTAGTTGTCCATTCGGGGAGTCATTATGATTGATTATACTAGTAACTAGTAGGCAGGAGTAGAGCTGTAGTTCCTCCCCTGGTGCAGGTACAAGGCCTAGCCAGCCAGTAGCTTTCTAGCCAGAAACAGTCAACACTGGTCCTATGGGAGGAATGACCCAATAATAATAAAAAGTATTAACAGAAAAAGGCCTGAGAATCTAAAAAGACAACCTTGTCCAAAGCAACAGTTATAGGCAATAGCAAAAGCAATAGGCACAGTTGCAACACTCTTGGACGGTGTCCCTGGATGGACAACTAAGGGAAAACCATTTTACATAGTTAAGTACAAAAATGTTATTTTCCCGGGCCCAACCGAGGGCACCGAGCTATCATGTTTGCACATTCTAGTAGCTGGTAAGTAGGACTAGAGCAGGAAGTGGGCTGTAATTTCTCTCTATCCATGGGTATAAGTCCCCGGCCTGCCAGCTTTCCTAGTACACAAGCAGTCAAGACCAGGCCAAAGGGAGGAATGACCAAATAATAATAGCGACAACAAAAGGCAGGAGAATGTCAATGGCCAAAAACAACCTTATCAGAGGCAGTGCAAATAGGCACAGTGACAAGTCCATTGAATGGACAACCTGACAGGGAAAATACAATTTTTGGATGTAAAATGGTTTTCCTTTACTTGTTCATCCAGAGACACCGACACCGGCCTATTTCCACTGCCTTTCTATAGACCCGCTCTTGTGCTACCGGCATATATATTGGGTCTTATATATGTGAATGGGGAGAAATGACATCTCACTTTCTTATCAGCTATACCCAATCCTAATGGCTTGATGTGTCTATTGGACATACTGACAGGGAAAAAGATACTCGTAGACCACCTTCTGTGTTGTCCCTGCTGCACATATCCAGGGAATCTATGTATTGACTCAACAGGTAGCTGCTCAGCCTCCTACTGGTCAGTAAGGAAGACCAGGTTGCAGTCTGTAGTTTTAAAGACCAGATATAAGGATGGGGTAAAACAGAACAATCCAGTATGTATACATGCATTACCCCAAAACAATTAACCAGAAATGATCTGCTATAATAGAAATGACCACCAGATGGCCCCAGCACCAATGTACAGAATTACAATAGAAACACACAAATTGGAAGCCTACAGTAGAAGCTGGCAATAAGCACAGGGGGGGGGGGGGGGGGGCAGTATATACAAGTTTTAAGGGGGGAAAGTTGTGACAGGTAATTTTGGACAGTTTCTTCAGCAGAATAATAAAAGACATACACTCTGATCTTCTTAAAATACAGTTAACTTACTTTATTTAGTAGAACTTTACAGCAAATGGTACAGCAATGTCTCATTCAGTACAGTTTCTTACAGAGAGGTTGAGGGTAAGAAATTGTTAAACTGTACTAGATGGGATGTTGCTCACATGTAAGCCACATAGGCACCTAGTCCTTAGCTTTCTTGTAGGCACCAGGGCAACTGACTGGTAGACGTCTTTTACTTTCCTACTGCTCTTAGTTTATTATTGTAGTTGCTCCATTCTACAAATCAGTTCTGGGGCCCAAATCCTTACAGATTCTGGTAAGGCCAGTCACCAGACTGTATGGCAGCGGGTGACTTGTCATTACCCTCTACTCCATTGCCCATACTCCCAGTGGACATGGGGTACAGAAGAGCCCGGGGCTGGTGTTCTGGCATGGCTGGAGGCCAGCCGCTTGACCATCAAGCCATGGAGAACCCGGCCTCTATGCTTGGTATGCTTTTTTCTTTAAACGGACACAACAAGGCTGTTTTCAAATAGTCCAAGTTATGCTGATGCTCACCCTACCATCCTCCCCTGGTGCTGAGACAGGGTGGGGGGGTTATAAAAAAGAACCTCCTTGGCTCGCCAGGGTTCCATTGCTGCTTGCCAGCGATTCTGGCGATGGGTGCAGTCATCTTGGATCTACTGCTTCCCCCACTCTGTAGCTGCCCCTGCCTATTCACTTGAATTGCACATGCAGAGAGCAGTGGAGGTCACTCTGCAGCAGCCACAGGAGCTGCTGGATCCCAGGAAGGGTAAGAAGTGTTTTTTTGTGGTAACATGGCATTCAAAATGTCTATTTCCAATTTAAGCATTTCTGAGTACAAAGCACCATCTACCTATTTTTAATAAAAATGCAAAGAAACACAGAGCTAAATTGCTTCAAAACAGATATAAAGTCCGTTAATCAGATGTCCCAAAGTGCATGTGCCAAAGTAATCTTCATATAGTAGCATAAAATTTACACAATAGTCTTTATGACATTTATGCTATCCCCAAGTGCATGTGCCAGTTCTTTTGACGTGCTCCCATCCATCAGTGACGAAACGCGTTGGGAACTCAGTATATTGGATAGCATTACATTATTGCGACTGGATTCTTATGCTGCTAATTGCTGATGAGGATCACTTACGCTATTTTACCCTACGGACTTTGGAGCATTTTAAGCTGGGTGGTGAGAGCTGCTGTTTTATTATGCTACTTGCGTTTTAAAGAGTTTGATATTGCAGAGAACAAAAGGAGTAGCACTTCTAATAGCCTGAAAATTTGCCTATGTGCTATGAATTGGAGCGTTTACTAGATTGGGCATCCTATTTAAGTTATGAGCCATCTCATTGCCATTATCTGGTAAGAACCCTTGCATCACCGGGTGATGGGAGCACGTCAAAAGAACTGGCACATGCATTTGGGGATATCATACATTTCATAAAGACTATCGTGTAAATTTTATGCTACTATATGAAGATTCCCTTGGCACATGCACTTTGGGACATCTGATTAACGGACTTTATATCTGTTTTGAAGCAATTTGGCTCTGTGTTTCTTTGCATTTTTATTATTACATGAGATTCTACTTAAACCGGACCTTCACCATGATTTAATGAAAAGCCCAAACTCTTAAAAAACGATTCCCCAGCATCAAAAATTAATATATTTTACGTTTTTAGTCACTAACTTATTATTCTTTCCCCCACTGGGCTGCAACTCTGTTCAGGAATTTAGGATACGGGACGCCGCCATCTTGACTCAGAAGCATCACACTTACTGAGGAGAGGAGAGCGGGATAAGGTACAGGGGGGCAGGTTATAGCTGTGCTTTGCTCAGACAGAGCAGAGCTGGGGTCAGGGAAAGGTCAGCAGTCCCAGAATGCAGAGCAGCACAGTCAGGAGGCACTTCCTGTTTGCAGGCTGCCTGATAAGATGGCGGCTTCCATAAGCTGCCATCTTGAATGTTTAAAGGCTCATAACATGCAGTAGATGCAGGTAGGATGATTTTTAATGTGAGCAATCTGTATGTACAGGGTGTGGGAAACATATAAGATAGACTCTTATTCAGAGTGAAGGACCGCTTTAAGCGCAGTGTATACATAACCCCTTTTGAGTGTTTTTTTGTTGTATCTATTTTTAATGTAAAAAGCTAACAGTTTACTTGTCTGTATTGTCATGTACTACCTGAGTCTCCTGCTGGATGGGAGACTTTACTTCTAAAGGAATGTATACAGTACATTGATCCAATAATAATAAAATAACGTGTTACTGCTTTTTGCCTCTAGGTGGAGCAGTTAGATCTCTAAAACTTTAATTGTTCTAATAGCATATTCTGCAGAGAAATGACGAATGTAATCTGCATATCAAAGAAAAATAAACTACAATTCATAAACCCTTTGACAGGGTGCCTTATACATTTTAAGAACTACTAACCACGTATTTTTAAAGGTTTATACTCTACAATGTCAGTTTTTCATACAATATAAAAATTCATGATGAAATAAGTGTACATCAATAGTAGCATTATTTAATATAGGGATAATGTCTCTGTAGTATGCTGTCAGTACCACAGTCCAGTTTATTTGTATTAGGTGACCATGTGATGTTGTTTCTGCAGACCCTTATCTTGCTTATACCACCATGTCATAAAACACTGTAAATACGTTACAGATTACTAATCCTAGCCTCCACCAAAATATTTAAAGAGAAAGGAGGGAAAAAGGGACTTTACTTCCTCCAACCCCCTCGGCATGGATTCAGGACACCCTGCTGCACTTCCCTGACGAGCAATCCCTATAGTGGGCAGCCAATGCTTATTTCTGCGTTCTCTTGCCTGGCACTTAATCAAATGACCTCCGGAAACCAATTGAGCTTGCCAGATGAGCTTGTACATGTGCATCCGGAGGACCTGATTGGTCGCTGGTGATCACATGGATGGCAGCCATGCAAGGTAACACGGATGTGGTGTATCGGATATGTGCTGGGCCATCCCAAATCAAGATAACACTGTGCTGTGGAAGTTAGAAAATGTTGTGAGTTTTTAACTTTATTTCCTATATGAGAGACCAGCACTGCCTTTCTGGGATGCTGTTGTTCTGGATACTCTGGAGCTTCACCAATGTGATTTTCCTTTGGTGTCAGGAGTCCCGGAAGAGAAACCCGGACCATGTGACCACAGATGAGGCCAGGTGTTACAGATGGAACAGGGTGAAGGTAGGAAAATCCAGGGCTGGCAGTAGCTCATAGGCAGGAGAACATCAGAAATCAGTTTTCTTCTAAATGGTTGTTGATACACCAACAAAATCCACTGTCACTAATCCACTATTGCAACGATGCTGCCTGGCTACCACCAGGTGGTGTCCCACCCTGGAGGCCCTGTGTCACCCCTGGCCCCACTCAGCCTCTGGCATTGTTAGGCAATCCTTGCTGGGGCAACAGCTGATTGGGGGAGTCATTCAAACCCCCCCCCCTCCAGGAACTAGCACCCTGCTGACCCTATTGTTCAGTGTTCTGGTTCAGTCTTCTTTGTTCAAGTTAACCTTGGATCTTTCTACCAATTTGTTGTCAACCCAGCCTTGACAACCCTGCCATGTATGATGACAGCTGATGCCAAGCCCTTTTGCTGACCCATGTCGGCTGCCAAAGTCCTGTGCTGACCTTGCCACATCTGACCACATCCTGTACCAGGCCCTGTTGTTGACTTTTCCACATCTAACCATATCTATTGCCAAGCCCTGTTGCTGACCCTACCCCATTTGACGACTACTTATGCTTCCAAGCCTGATTGCCAACCTCGCCACATCAGCTTCTGCTTTTGGATCACCTACACCCTCGACACTGGCCACCGTCCCAGGTATTGGTCTTCCAGCTGACACCATTGGGGGGTCCCTAGTTTCACCCACAGCTAGACTTGAAGTGCTTCCTGTGTCATATCTCAACAACCAAAGCCGGAGGTATGTGACCAACTGACTATGCATTACCAGTGACATCCTCACTCCCATGTCCAACTTGTGGCTTATGTGACCATCAGCATCCAACGGGCAAGACAGGAACCTGATTGCCGGCAAAGCAGAGGGTGGGTGATTTTCGTAAGGGTGAGATTTTTTGCTTATTTAACCATGGGGGTCCTCTTTAAACCAATGCAACAGGCAAGAACAATCATCCAACAGAATGTAAAGGAATGTTCCAGCTAATCATTTTCTGTGAGTTCAGCCCAGGAAAATGGGATAAATGATTCAGATCAAATCTTTCCTGCACACTTCAGAAGATAGAATATAAAAATCTTGGCTAGTCTTACACAACTCAGAGCATAGTGATAAAACTCGATCTTTTTTAGGAGAGAAAATTGCCATTCAGTTTTATTAGGGTCGATTCATGGCTATGCAACAAAAAGGTCAAAACATGGGCTTCATGCTAACTGGGCACAACGAATGGCGCACACTGCACAAAGTGTACTCGCAAGTTTTTGAGTCTTGCGCAATGTGCATGTAATTCAATTCAGCATTTTTCTGGCTAGGCCATACACTGGTCCCCATGTTTCTCCTCCATCTTTACTGTTTAGCAGTGGCAAATTTGTCTCTCAAGCTTCTGTGTTTGAGCTGGAATCTGTAGTGCATTCCCGGTGGTAGCTGTGTTCTCCTTGTTTTTATGGGTAGTGTTTTATTTGGTGATATCTTGATTCCTGTAGACCTAGTGTTGTGTTTCCCAATGTTTGGTCCCAGATGTTCTCTATATCACTCCCTCACTGACTTGTATGTTTAGTGGTTTAGTGCTTAATAATTGAGCTAACATATTGTTTCTGTGTTTTAATTTAAATAACACTTTTGTTGCCAAATGTCTACCTTTTTTGTTTTTTTTTAAGTTAAAACAATATTATATTTGTCAACTTTTCCGCTATTTTCCAATTTATTTAGTAAAACAAAATTGTAAAAAATTGTTAAAAAAATTTGAAAGATGACACTTTCATTCCTAATAAACATGTCAGCTATTGCCTGCATGTGTTTAATTAATTAAATAAGCAGGTCAGTTTGTGAAGAGTTTTTTGCTGGAGAAAAATGCGCAAACCCCAAACACCTAATTGCATGCACGCTGAAATCTGACTCCATCCACAAATTTATATGCAATAATAGGCAGACAAAAATGTGTCAAAGGAGTCAGAAGGAAGAGCAAAAACGTGAGTACGCACAATAATGAATCGACCTTGGGGCTAATTCAGAGCCAGGTGAAAATGTACGCCTGGTAGACAATGAAAGTGAATGACAATTTTCTCTCTTTAAAGGAAGTGAGTTTTCTCACTAGGCTCTGAATTGACCCCAGTGTTGCAGAATGCTTACCTAATTCTGATGTGATAGTGAGAGAACACCACTCATTTTTTCAACCATTAATTGATCATTCACAATGATCCGCCTTTGGTCATTTTATATTTGCACAGACTTTACAAGGAAGAAATAAAAAAGTAATTTACCTAATGCATCCATGCAAACAAAAGCCTGCTTTTGCACGTATCCTATGTCAGTATCGCCAGCACACAGTACTGACATCATTGCTGGTCATGGAGGACTCAACGCATTCTGGAGCTCAAAAGGAAGGGAATGGTCCAAATCTCCCCCAGAATTGCTGAACCTATGTCCACCAATCAACGCCTCTGAATGGCAGCTGAAATCCTGCCCCTTCTTTGTTCACAGCGAGACTGTCACACACTGCTTACTGCTGTGGACATGCCAACCACATCCTGTGGCACACCACTACCAGCATGGGGTGCCTTCAATTAAAAATGCAGATGAGGAGATTTGCTGATTTCCCCTTCCATCCTCTAATATGCTTGCCTGGACATTTTCATCTTTTTATCAAAAGTATTTAGCAGACTTGTTTATATGGCTGTTGAAATATTGGTCAAACAAAATGTTCACAGACAAGTCCAGGCAATGGCAATAATAATGGCAGTAAAAAGCTCACCTAAAACCTGTCCCATGTGCCTCTACTTAATTTGTCACAGATGCTATAGCAGGTGCCCAAAGTGTGCCCCTCAGTTCAATTTCATTTCTCCAGGTCCAAACACAAATGTGGTTGCGTAGCCCCTCCTGTCCCTTGGCATGAGCAAGCTCAACAAGCCCAGCAAGCGTGACCACTGTGGTTCAAAACCGATAGTCCAACTTAGTTTGAGGATAAGAATAAAACAAAGAATGCGTTACCAAATAAAAAAGGAAGCTGCGACCAGGGAGGGGCTGTCAGCTTTCCAGACGACAACACCCCCCCCCATATGAAGCTCTTGCTTATACCATTAGCTGGCTGCATTTTACACAAAGGAAAGCTGTTGCATGTACTCAGCCAAGTTGCTTAGATGCTGGCCCTGTATTCTTGAATTGAACATTCCCTGAAGCAGCAAGAACTGCACAGCCGTCTGCCACCCTCACGTGTGAATGAGTATTGACCATTCTTGGCATCACTGATGTTAGGTTATGGGCAGCATCCTTACTGTAACACCAATGATTTGCATTGCCCATTCTTTCATTGATTTGCATCATTCTTTTATTATCAATACAATAATTTTATGACCACATTACTGCTTTACAAACCACACAATAAACTGCCAGGCATTAGAAGAACAAATACAAACAAGTACAGCAGTTAATTATTAATATAGGCATAATAATGTTAATATTACAGTCAGACATAGACGTAAAATTCACCAAAAGGACATTTCTGTCTGTTCTAGCAGCCACCACTGTCTGTGTTATGTGTAAATATCCCCTATGTGATCAGGGCAATGAGGCTCCAATTTTTCCATTCATTTTATTTAAACACCAAACCCTGGAGAGAGCTGAACAGCAATGACACATGAGAAGGACCAGAAGTGTGAAGTTAGATGCCCCCCCCCTCCCCGAACATTTTTCCTCTCCCAAAAAATCAGATAAAAATGATCAATGGTAACTTCTGTTCGGTTGCAGTACTATGTTGGCGAATAGGCAGGTAAAACTGGACATGGATGATAAACACACCTGATATGCCTAAACCAAACAGAGCAGGGACAGAATTTTGGGCTGGGAAAGATTTTGCTATTTCCTGGACAATAGAAGCAGAACAGACCGGGTTAGAACCAAGACACTTAGGCCAGGGGATGTGAGAATTCAGGCCCTCCTCTAGCTTTCATCAGAGATTTTGTTTTCATGCCTCTTTTAAGTTTGCCTTAATAGGAGGGTATGGCTCATGGAAGTTCAGCTCTTTTCAGAATTTTCTAAAAGATTCCAGGACCGGCCGCTAGCCTACCCTTGGGGCATCTAGTGTGAAACCCCCTGGGACACCGGATGATCTTACCTGATCCCGTCAGGTCCTTCGACGAGATCTCTGCTGGTGCCATGTCCCCAGCTTCTCTGCGGCTGCGTGCCCTGCCAATAGGCTGCGTGCGAGCCAATAGGGTGTGCCTTCATCTATGAAAAAGACCAAGCCAACAGCAACGCCTGGCTGCTCAGGTGGGGGGAGGGGGGTTTGGCAAAATACTCAAATAAAAGTCAACAGAATCCCAACTAATTTTATCTCATCCCTTATGTTAAAATAAAGTTTGAGATACTGTACAGCATGTTTACGGAGTGAATCTGTTTGTCCTAGGACCTGATTCCGGGTTATTAGAAACGACAGCAGGTGCTTGGGTATGCAGGCTGTGGTGGATCTGATAGGCCATGCCTGGATTCTGTTGTGTCGGTGTCATTGTCAGTTCTACTGCCCTATGGGCTTGCTTTGCCTTTTGCTGATTAATCCCCTCCTCTCAGTCTGTATTTGTCTTTGTTTTAGTCTTAACTGCAACATTTTTTCCTGTTCATGTGTTTGAATATAGCGTGGACTAATCCCTGCCCTATTTGTTTTTCACTTTCGAGTTCTTTGTCTGCTACTCTAGCCTTGTGAATCTCTCCTCCCATTTCTGAGTGGGAATCGGACCTTCAGTGTCTTGCTTCTCAGTACTGTGTCTGGGCCCCTGGAAATTTGAGCTTTGTTTCGTTGTTGGTGGCTCCAAGTCTTTCCATGTATCTCATGTTGGGTTTACACTCCAACCATCAAACGATGAACGAGAATTTTTTGGTTAGCCAAAACAATCCAAAAGCCGATTGATTAACCCATTCTTGTTTATTGCTTGATCGTAGTGAACATTTCCACAGAGCGATTATCCCTAAACTGCAGCACTTTAGCGATTTCCCGCTCCATAATCATTCCATGTAAATGGGCCATTAGTCTCTATTTCTGACTCTTGGCCCTGTTTAAAAAAATAAAAAAACAGGGTTTCCACCACCGAAGTCACGACCACTTAGCATTTTTGAGATTGCGCTGATCTCAAGAATGCTGGCTGCTGCGATGTGATCCAGCCTGTATGCCTGGTTTCCCTGTAGTCTAGGAAGCGCTCCTATCCCAGCGCCACAGCTACAGAGAAGCAGGGGATGCGGCTGCAGCGAAGACAACCTTGTGGGAACCACCGGTGAAGGTGATCCTGGTGGTTTCACACATGGGGGCATTTTTGAACCAAAAATCCAGTCTTCAGTTACATAAAAAGAAAACCCTTACTGTACCCCCACCTAATGATTTCACCATTAAAATAAAAAATACTTACCCACTCCATGGCCTCTACAAACTGGGGTTGAAACAAGGAGAAAGCTAGTAAACTACATTTTAGATTTTTAAATAAAAGCAAAGCAATATACAAAAAGCAATGGAAAGAAGAGGAAATCAGGGTGACAGGTTCTGTTACCCTTGATACACTCAAGCCTGGCACCCCTGGATTTTATTCCTGCCAGGAGAAGAAACCACAAGCTTGGCGGGAGTTTTATTCAGTTCAGGTGTATGAGTGACCTCTCCTATTAGCGAATATGTTTATATAGATTTTTAAAATTGCACAATTTCGCAATACACCTCCATTAAATGTGTTACAACACTGCACACTTGTTTTAAGAAATTTAGCACAGTATGAAGTTTCCTTTGAGTAGCAATAATAAACAATTTATTCTAAGCATGTGTTAAGGAACAAAAGAAAAACTAAATAACAAACTCTAATATTAGATGTTTTGTTTCGAGGTTCACTAAAAACCCATAAACTAACTTCCTCACATTTGATGTTTCAGGAACTGGCTTAGAATTTCAATTCAATTATCCCCGCAGCTTCCTTCAGGACAGGAACCCAAGCCATTTTAGGAATGTCACTTTCAATCCCTTGTCATTTTCACACATTCCTTTAAGTCAAGTTGGACTTGCTTTTAAGTAGTTCATTGATCCCAAAATGTACAGAATAGTTAAATGAAATGAACATGACGAGTTTACAGCAGGTTTGTTTTATCACAACCGTAATACACATTCTTATCTACCATGTGCAACAAGACTGTTTGCCTAATTTTGGGGGGTAATTTGGCAACCGCTCCCCCCAAGTGCGAACTGATTTGGGATGTCATATTAGAGGTCCACACGACTAGGGGTCTGCTTTAAATTAAAAGGACAAGCAAATTAAAAAAACAGCTAACGTCAAACTAAACATATTTTGGTTTTTAATGGTGAAAGATCGTCTCTAATTATAGTCTCTTTTTTTGTTGTCACAGATATTTTTCCTCACTGGAGACATGTAACGCTGTGATAGTTTATTTATTTTGTTCCCCAAGAAAAGTCTTATACAGTCAAAAAAGCATTGCATGGACTGTATAAAGGCTGACCCTTTTTGTTTAGCCAGCATGGTTTGCCCCTTAATTAATATTCAGCATGGTGGGAGACCTCCCTTTGTTCTGAAGACTGGCTTGGTAGCTTTCGGCCTGAGTTTAGTTTCATGTGTACATTTGCATGCAAATTAATCGGCCAGCAAAAGATCACCTGTGTTAGTCTGAGCCAATTAAAGTATCACCTAGGTTAGTTTGTCTGGGCAATCAAAGATCACCTGTGCTATAAATCAAACAATGGCAGCAGCTGGGGACAGATTTGTGGGGAAGGCAGCTGGAGAAAGCATGGCGCGTGAGACTTGAGGAGTCTTGTTTTAAATGAAGATGGGCACAGCTTTGGGATAGAGAGACCTGCATTGTGAACTTAAATGCTTTAGCCATCTTGTTTGGAGCTTGGATGAGGCTTTCGGTTTTCTGCCTGGACCAGATTAACCAGATGATTACTGTATTTTTCGCCCTATAAGACGCACCTGCCCATAAGACGCACCTAGGATTTGGGGGAGGAAAATAAGAAAAAAATATTTTAAACAAAAAACGCACCATTACAGACAGTGTGGCATTTCCCTATCCCATTCCCATAGGCCATGTGGGATGCCCCCATTCCATAGACAGTGTAGCATGCCCCCATCCCATTCCCCGTATACCTAGTGTGGCATTCCTTCCTCCCATTCCCCATATAGGCAGTGTGGCATTCCCCCTCCCATTCCCCATATACCCAGTGTGGCATCCCCCCTCCCATTCCCCATGTACCCAGTGTGGCATCCCCCCTCCCATTCCCATATAGGCAGTGTGCACCCCATTATCATAAGCAGTGTGGCATTCCCCCCCTCCTATTCCCCATATAGGCAGTGTGCCCTCCCCCATTCCCATAGGCAGTGTGGCATTCCCCCCTCCTATTCCCCATATAGGCAGTGTGCCCCCCCATTCCCATAGGCAGTGTGGCATCCCCCTACCCCCCATTATCCTAGGCTGTGGGGCATCCCCCTCCCCCCATTATCATAGGCTGTGTGGCATCCCCCTCCCCTCATTCCCATTGGCAGTGTGGCATCCCCCTTCCCCCATTCCCATTGGCAGTGTGGCATCCCCCTTCCCCCATTCCCATTGGCTGTGTGGCATCCCCCTCCCCCCATTCCCATTGGCAGTGTGGCATCCCCCTCCCCTCATTATCATAGGCTGTGTGGCATCCCTCTCCCCCCATTCTCATTGGCTGTGTGGCATCCCCCTCCCCCCATTCCCATTGGCAGTGTGGCATCCCGCTTCCCCCCATTCCCATTGGCTGTGTGGCATTCCTCTCCCCCCATTTCCATTGGCTGTCTGGCATTCCTCCCCCCCCCATTCCCATTGGCAGTGTGGCATCCCTCTCCCCCTATTCCCATTGGCTGTGTGGCATCCCCCTCCCCCCATTATCATAAGCTGTGTGGCATCCCCCTCCCCCCATTATCATTGGCAGTGTGGCATCCCCCTCCCCCCATTCCCTTTGGCTGTGTGGCATCCCTCTTCCCCCAATCCCATTGGATGTGTGGCATCCCCCTCTCCCCGCATTTCCATAGGCTGTGTGGCATCCCCCTCTCCCCCTATTTCCATAGGCTGTGTGGCATCCCCCTCTCCCCCTATTTCCATAGGCTGTGTGGCATCCCCCTCTCCCCCCATTTCCATAAGCAGTCGGCTTAAGTAAAAAAAAAAAGTAAAACTCACCTGTCCGCTGACACCGCTCCGCTGAGCGTCCGGCTTCGTGAGTCGGGTGGGCGTGGCCTGCACTGCGTCAGCGTCGGCACAGGCCACGTCCACGCGATTCACGGAGCTGTCCCGGCCCCGCCGCTGCTATCACTGTCTTTTCAGGCAGCAATAGCAGCGGCGGGGCCAGAGACAGCGCCCACCACTCCTCCATCTGCTGCCTCTTCCTGGGCACGGACAAACACCCAGGCAGGACAGCGGGTGGGCATGGCCTGCACCAACTCGGTGCAAACCACGCCCACCTGCTGCACGGACCTGGGTGCTCGCATGTGCCGAAGCTGCAGATGGAGGCAGCAGATGGAGGAGCGGCGGGCGCGGTCTCTGGCCCCGCCGCTATTGCTGCCTGAAAAGACAGCGATAGCAGCGGCGGAGCCGGGACAGAGCCCTACGCTCCTCTGTCTTCTTCTGGGCTCTGTCAGTGTGGCAGGCAACGCGGGAGCGCCGGGAACGGGTGAGTTTTTTTGTTTTGCTTCTTTTACAATCGCCCGATAAGGCGCACTGACATTTTCCCCCCACTTTCGGGGAAAAATAAGTGCGCCTTATAGGGCGAAAAATACAGTAATCCATTTTAATATTTATTTTGCTTTTTGCCCATTTTGAGGCTTTCTGTGTTTATATTTGTACCTTTTTTGCCAGCAAGGTATAAAATACCTTTATTATTTAGCATTTCCTTGGACGAATTAACTTATTAGACAATGTGGTTTAATTTTAGATATATACATATATTTGAGCTTTTAAATTGCCATTTAAGGGTTGCAAATATACTTTGAATCCTGAATTTTAGCAAAATTACACCCAACAGGAAGTTTGAATATGGGGTGCCTGTGCCATGGCAACCCCCCGATACACTTGACCTCTACAGTGTTTCTGTTACATGAACATGGCTTAATCTTCCTAATGGAGTCACAGAGAGCAAAGAAGGAAATTAAGTTACTGCATCTCTAGTTTTTTTTTCCAATGTATTTAAAATAAATTACAAGCAGTGTTGAGCTAGCAATGATAAGGGTTAGTACTGCTCTTCTTTGAAATCCCCTGGCATAATAAAGACCAGACAGACCCTCTTTGGAGGGGTTATGTGCTTTGTGAATAATATATTGTGATGTGTCATGCAGCATTTGTGCAGATAAGACCATAGCTAGTGTTTTGGTGTGGAACACTGCCACCTGCTGAATATAAGAGGTAAATATGAAATAATAATATCTAGTCTTTGGGATTATGGGTAGTGTCATCCCTTTATAGGCTTGCATGTAACCCCATCTCCCATCTGGGTCATTGGGGGTCTCCAGAGTGTCCATGTGCTCTCTGCATCCACACATCCGGCCCCTTTCCTGAGACATGGGCCTTGTTTCCTGTTAGATTCTAGGTCTCCTGTTGTTTGTACATCCGTGTTCGCTCTAAGTATGTCTAGTATTGCTTATCCTAGTCCTGATGCCTGTCTGCCCTCAGTTTCCACTTTCTCAAGTCTGTGAGCACTAGGTCACTGCCACCAACATCTGAGGTTTATCTGTGTGTATCAGCACCTGTTCCCAGTCTGTTATTCTGCCCACCAGTTCCCAGTCTGTAACCCCAACCGCATGTTCCCAATCTGCACCTGTGTTCCTATTCCAGTCCAGCTTGTTCCGATCCAGTCCAAACACCAGTTCCCAGCCTTCCTGCGTGCCTGGGCATGACAATAAGTATGAATATCTGGTCAATGTTCAGGAATACAAACGTGATTTTACATGCATTTTAATTTGCATTTAAAGTGTCTTTTTAAACTAGCATCCTTTGTAGTATTACACAGAGTGAACATAGAGTTCCTAAATTACTTTCTAGTTATATTTGTTGAAAGAATATAATGTTCTCTTTTCCATTAGATTATTCTTATTTCAGCAGATGAAATGTGTATTGACCTTGCTTTATTAATAAGTAATGCAGGCCTCAGTTCCTCTAATAACTGCTTTAAAAAAAAAGTGTAGCAGAGCCTAGAGCCAGTAATAAGCAAATGGCCATTACTGCATATATGCTGAAATGAAAAGCTTGCGATATAAAACACTAGATGGAAATAGATACCCTGTAGAGATCATTCTATATAACATTATGGTGTATCCTTGTTTAAATCAGAATTATAAAATGGGTATACCAAATAAAAATGGAATCTTTCCTCATACATACATGCCAAGAAAATGTCTTGCATATGGCACACTGCCCTAGGAACTAATCCTACTGCAATAATTTGGTTTCTCGGCTTCACATCCTGAACAGAAATCCTTTAAAGTGGACCAACACCCTCCCATGATCGGCCCGGGAATCTGTAAGATTCCCGGACCGATAAGCTCCCCGACTGCGGGGCACCCCGATCGCTGTGTGAAACCCCCCAGAAACACCTAAATCCCTACCTGCCCCTCGATCCAGCGGCGCCCGCCGCCACCTCCCGCGCTTCCCTCTAGCACAGTAGTCCTCAAACTTCCTCCTTAAGGGCCGAGACAGGCCAGGTTTTGCAGCTTTCTACGCTACTCCACAGGTGAATTAACTTGTGCTCAGACCGAGCTATAGCCCTAATTATTACATCTGTGCATCAGCATAGAGAGCTGCAAAACCTGGCCTGTCTCGGCCCTTGAGGAGGAAGTTTGAGGACTACTGCTCTAGCAGGACGCGCACCCGTGCCGCCCGTTTGTGAATGGCCGGCGCGCGCCCTGTAAGAGTGACGCGCGGGAGGCGGCGGCGGGCGCGCTCTCTTGTCCTTCGCTGCCTCCCGCTTGTCCGCCGGGGGGGATTGGCTGCAGCGGTCACGTGGGAGCGGGGAGAGGTGAGTTTCTAGGGCTTTCTGGGGGGTTTCACACAGTGGGGCGCCCCACCGAAGTGGACCAAAACCCAGGATAGTCAAAATCCTGGGTGTTGGTCCACTTTAAACTCCCCTCAGTACGTTTACTCATGGAAAGAATATTTGTAGCATTGTGTGTTGCGATCTGGGTGCACGTTGGCACACAGCAGCAGTCTAGCCTACCTTTTGATAATAGAACATCCAGACCTCCTTTGTTACATCACAAAACAGCATGAAGAAGGGAGGGCAAACCCTAATCTAAAGGCTGCACCAACTGAGAAAAAAATGTCCAGTGCATCATGACACAGATTAGCGGTTTCAAGGGGAAAAATGTGATCTGTCAGATTGTCATCTGGTCATCAGATTGTCATCCAACAACTAATGAAGCTATCACAAGTTCTGAGGGGAAAACAGCTCAACAAATATATCCTTTCCTGAGCCCAAGGTTCTATACAATATTACATAAATGGGGTATCTAATATAAATGGGGTATCTAATATATATGACAAAGAAATTATGCAAGTTCCAGGACTCCCCAATGAAATGAACATTAGTCCCAGAATCGAATTCTACAAAAAAGGAAACCAGAACATGAGAGGTTAATTAGTTTTACTAGTGAGGATTCAGCAGAAGAAAACCGAGTCAAGATTTAAACAGTCAAGTTTTGTCAGACATCCTTTTTTGAGCCACTCGTGGCCAGAGCAGGTTTCTACCTCAAGGTGACCAAATACTAATAAAATAACAACTACTTATGGAACATTAAGACAATAGGGTTGATTCAGAGCCCCTTTCAACATTTTTTTGAGGTCTTGCTACCAAACGAAAAATCATGCAAAAATGAAAACATTTCACACAAAAATTCTCACAGAAAAAAAGGCTCTGCTGAATTAGAAGAGGGGGAAAATGGATGAGAAAGCTAATTTTTACACAAAAAAATGTCGAGAAAGGGGCTCTGAATCATACCTTATGAACCAAACGTTAATTGATTCGTACTTGCTTTAGCCACTGGGCTGTGCTCCCATGTAACCACCAGCAGCCAATGGTGTGAGACTGGTTGTGTGTGGTGCCTCACATAGGGAGTAAACCCTATTAGTCATCTGTAGACCAGAAGATGCACTGGAGACTATTGTGCCTAATGTGTGGCTTCCTAGGTAGTTGTAATGAACAAGGCCCAAAGGTGGGGATTAAAATGTTATTTTTTTTAGTTGAGGCTTGCTAGAACAAGTAATTTGGTAAACATTTTGGTATTATGTTATACTTGGAATCCCTGCTGCACAACATTTGGCCAACTTCAAGAGCAGTTTCAGGTAATACATTACATTGAGTTTTCCAGTTGCAATACATCAGTTCCATGACACCTGCATTGTAATAGGCCACTAGCCAATTCACAGCTCTAAACTTCAAGTCTAACATTCTCTGGACATCGTCAGAGCATTACAATACTATAAATCCAAGCATGTTAACAAGGTAACAAACAGAAACACAACTTCGCAGGTTGGTTTTTATGGATTAAGAACTTTAGAAGCTAAGATTAATGGTTGAATGATCAGATATTTTAATCCTGAGAGCCATTTGACATTTTTTCAGTGTGCATGTTCCTAATCCTAGCAGGCCTATGTAGAAATGCGTGTAAAGGTTAAGTTGTGTGAAAACTTAATCAAAACCATTATAATTCTCGGCAGGCAAAAGTGACATTTGAACTCAAGCCCACATTTCTTGTTATCAGAGCTAAAAAGATGTTAACTACAGCAAAAGCAGTGCAAATGTCACCATTCTGGTCCCAGTGACACTGCATTGTGCTGTTGGTGGGAGGGGGGGATTTTTTTACTCTTTTTTTTTTTTTTTTAACACAGCAGACAATGATTTCTGTAAGTGTTCGTGGGTCCACACAGTGATTTGCGTAACAGATTCATGCCCGTTCTCCGAATCATTTGTTGCAGAATTTTGTTATTGACACCATCAATTTCTTTAAAGTGGACCAACACCCAGGGGGGATCGGCCCGGGAATCTATAAGATTCCCGGGCCGATCAGATCCCTCCCCGCGGGGCATACGAAATCCTACCCTCAATCCTACCTTTTCCACGTTCCAGTGGCGCATGCGCGTCCGCCGCCTCCCGCGCGTCCCTCTAGCAGGGCGCGGGTGAGCTCCCTGTAAGAGGGACGCGCGAGAGGCGGTGCCGGACGCGCTCTGCTTGTCCGGCGCTGCCTCTCGCTTGTCCGCCGGCGGGGATTGGCTGCAGCGGTCACGTGGGAGCGGGGAGAGGTGAGTTTTCGGGGCTTTCTGGGGGGTTTCACACAGCGGGGCACCCTCGATCGGGGTGCCCCACCAAAGTGGACCAAAACCCAGGATAGTCAAAATCCTGGGTGCTGGTCCACTTTAAGTGATTTCACAGATTATATGTTATATGCACATTTTGTCCCCTGCAGATGATCACCCCTAGTCAGGCTACCTGATTGCATTGCCTGGGCCTGATCATCTGTTACATCCACTTTCATTTTTTCAAAGCCTGGCTAATTATTTCTGAAATGTGTTGTATTGTGCATACAATATGTCATTTACAAATTATTACATTTTTGATTTAGTTACGTTTTAGACAAATGCCAATCGCTTTGTGAATTGGGGGTCGAAGTTGATAAGTGAAATTGGTAAATTGGTGTGGCAGCTGCTCCTACAGTAAAATGCAACTCCTCTAGATCACCGTTTCTCAACCTGCAGTACACATACACCAGGGGGTACATGGCAGTGTTCCAAGGCAAATCTTCAGGAGGTGTCCGACTGGTCTGGTTTATACAGTTAATACATTTTTTTTACAAGTGATACCTAATCCCTTCTTACTTTAAAAATGCCAGGAGGTCTATGGCCTACTTATTTTGGTACTAAAATTAATCACCCACTTTGGGGGACTTGTTGTCACTAGGGAGTACTTGTCATAAAAAGAAACCACTGCTCTAGATACCCTATCCAAGAGCCCTCAAAGGACTCCTATGGTAAACACACTGGCGTGCCTAACAGCATAGCTCACCTTATCTCAGTGTGAGAGCAGCCGGTATTAAAAAATACAACTCTGTGAAGTACTCACCTGTAGAGTTGGTATTATATGCAGACAGCATGTCCTGCTCCAGACATAGTCCTTACATGTGGGTATACCTCTGCCTTCAGCGCCGTGCACTGCAGAATCATGAAGAAAACAAGCTCCTCCCGGCCCTACATATACCGAGGGACCTCCCACAAATCCCCAGCATTGAAAAGCAGTGAGACAAGAAGCCAGGAGGAAAACAACCACCCAGAGACTGGCAATAATATCCAAGATAATAATCACCAAACAGGGGATCCAGAACAAAGTGATTCAGGGTGGGGTGGAGCAGGACGTGCTGTCTGCATATAATACCAACTCTACAGGTGAGTACTTCACAGAGTTGTATTATTCTAAGCAGACAGCACGTCCTGCTCCAGACATAGTCCTTACATGTGGGACATCCAATAACCAAAACAGCGCTATCGCCTGTAACCTTGCTACCAGGAGCAACTAGAGCAAAGCTCTAACTTAACTTATGAAGCCTTACAAGGCTAATGAAACACGAGCAGAGAACTAGTCAGCCTGCTCAACAACCAAGTGCATAAGGCCCAAACCAAGCACCGGTAGAAAAAATCCAAACCAAGAGAGAAGGATGAATCTCCCTTAACAAACAGGCCAGAGTAACAGCCTAACCATGCTACTAATGATAACAGGGTAGCCATGGCAACCATAGAATCTTTCCCGTCAGGGAATACGAACCCTGGTCTCGGCGAGACCAATGTAATACTGAACACGAGCTAACAAGGCTCCTCAAGAGCCAACATGATAATCAGGAGCTCAGAAGGGCAACCAGCCAAGCAAGATCAGTCCAACAGACTCCCATACTCATGGGAGTAACCAGATCCTGCTGCAAGAAGGATGGTGACGTCTATAAGCCCAACGGGCATAGCCCCAACCCTGGACAGGAAGCAGTCCAGAGGTTCCCAACGCCTATTGAGGGATACAGATCCCTTTTAAGCTCAGAGTAAGCAGAACACCAGTCCAAAAACCATAGGTTCTGGAATCGAGAAGAATAACAACCCTCCGCCTGGACTCAAGCTTGGTGCAAGGCGGACACATCCTCACCAGACAGTGTACAGATATAAAGAGCTGTAAAAAAAAATATATAAAAAGGACTAGGCTAAGAAGGCCGTCTCCTATGGGACGCCCCAGACTGAGGCACCCGCCCCGAAGGAGTCATCTGAGGCAGGGAGCAGTTCAGACAAGAACCTGAATAAGACCCAGGGAAACCCTTAGCAGGGCAACAGGATAAGCAACACCCCCCTAAGGGAGCTTAGAATTCTCTGGGGAATGCACCTGAGCCACCCCTGAGGAAAGCTCAACGCCGAAGCTTGAAACTAATCTCTACCGAGGCCAAACAGGGCGAGCCCTGGAACCTCTCAAGGAACTGAGTTGGGAGACCAACTCCAGCCATGCCCTAAGAACTCTAGTACCCATGGGTAAGACCTCATTCCATAGGGAATAGAGAGCTAGTCCCAGCCATCCAACTAGGGCGCCAACTCCCAACATAGCTGGTAGAAAAGGGAGAAGAATAAAAAAAAAAAAAAGGGAGGGATCTAGACCCAACCCTCCAAAAAGAAGAGACACCCAGAGGGAACATTTCTGATAGGGTGAATAACGATCGTCCAAACCCTGTGAAGGGAATGACGTAGTAAGGAGCCTAACTAGGCATAACAGCCTACATGAGAGGGCACACAGTACCACTGTCTCCAGCAGAAAATGCGAACCAAACCACACAGGGCCACTCATGGCCCCCAGTGCAACAGTTCACCCTTGCCACAGCAAGCCTGTGCAGAACCCCACCTAGCAGGGTGTAAGAAGGGTCAGACAAAGGGTAGAATACCCAGACAAAAGGCCAGACTAGGTCACCGTGACCAAGGCCAGAGAGTCCTGGGACAATCACCCAGGGCAACGAATTAGGACCTTAACCAGGACAGAGTCTCTGTAACAGTCACAGGGCCACGGCCCCAACCAGTAGGCTCATTGAGACACTAGGGAAGGCCCTCCCAGCACAGTAGGACAGCCAACGAGCCAATACCAATGAAGCACAAGGAGTGTAAAAAACCTCCACTGGATCAGAACCAGACCCTACAAGAAGGGTCAACCTGTTCCGAGACCTTCTCGGATAACAGCTGGGACAGGCCACTGACCAGACAGACCAAGAGTCCCCAAAAGACAAGGCCTAAGGGAAACAGACCAGCAAGCTAGGGCCCAACAAGGCACAATGTGATGACCTACCAATGGTATGAAAATGGGCCCCCCTAAAGGGGCCCCCCTTAGGTACCTCAGGGAAATTCATAAGGAATAGAACCCCTTTAGTGACCCTGCCAGACCTGGTCCCCATGGCGACCATCTACAGGAATAGCAAGAAGGAAGTGATGTCCATCAACAACTTCCATGATTAGACCAACCAGAATGGAACCCCCATAAAACAGGGGGAACATACTGATCTATTTCCAGGGGTGTTGGAACCCCATCCAGGATAAGAAACCCAAGGTGCTGCAGGCCCCAGGGGCATCTGGGAAAAGGAACAGCCTCGGGCCGCCAGCAATAGGCCCACCAGCCGCAAGGTGAATGTAATGAGATTACGCAGAGGGCAAGGCCCCTTCCATACCAAGGCACCCAAATCAGAGGGGAGGGTTGAACCTGGACCCATCTAAATGCCACCCCGTAGGGGGAGCATGAGTCAGATTACACCAAGTAAAAGATGTGCCTAAGCACCAATCCGAAAGACTCCAAGAGAGCCCCAAGTCAAAGTAGCAACTAGTGCGGACAGCTCCAGTGAATGAGCATGAAAGCGCTCCCTCACTCGCCTTGGCGAGTCATCTGGGAACATGGGAGGGATCCCAGACAAGGCCCTAATATAAAGAGTGGTCCTGTAGCACCTGCTGGAAAAAAAGACTAGGCGTCCAGAGGGAGCAAGGGACCGAAGGGGAAAAGATGCCTTGCAGGCATCAAGAGGTTCACTTGACCAGGGGGGTTGCGGCCCAACAGATGGATACCAAGCAGGCAGAGCCCGTGGAACCAAGATGCCCGGTCTAGGCCGCCGGATCTGGGCAGACTGCGTCATCCCGGGGGGAGAGCAGAGTGAATGCAATTATCGGCCAAGGCCAACCTAAAAGAAGGCCCAGACCTTCCGGGCCAAACTCAACTTGGGCCCAATCACTAAAAGATACAACGGGGACTAGAATACCCCTGGCTAATTTTGAGGGGAACTGCCCAGAACACTCCATTCTTTCAAAAACCACGTCCAGGAAGGCCATCGCCTGCGATCGCCCGAACGAAGCCTGGCAACCTGCCCAAAGAGCCAAGTGCTGTGGCAGTTCCCTCGCCCGCATGCCTGTGAGGTTTTGGCAGACTTTGGTTTTGACCTGCCAGAGGTCCCAGGGCGATGCCTGCCTCCCCTGGAACGAGCTTCCACTCCAAAAAGTTGGAAGCACACTTCTGGTTCTCTTTTAACAGAAACATAAGGAGGGGGCGAGGGGTCCCTGCCCCTGGGCTGCCTGGCAGACCATCTGCATGAGGGCGCCTTACCCTTTTTGCCAAAAAGGTCCAGCCTGGCCCCGAATAAACGACGTCCTCGGAAGGGAATAGCAGTAAGAGCCTTTTTAGTGTCATTGTCAGCCCCCCACTGTTGCAGCCAAAGCAGGCGACGAATGGCCACCACAAGGGCCGAGGTTCTAGCACACATTTTAATGGTGTCCTCCATAGCTGAGAGAATAAATCTCACAAAAACGTCACAATCTGACAGTGCGTTGAAGACCTCACAAGGGAGATCCTCCGGCTGTTGGTCAATTATCTTCCTGATCAGCGTCCTGGCGGCCACCGAGGTAACAGCTGCAGCACAGACCGGGCGAAGAGCCGTCCCTACACTAGAGAAGGCATGGGAGGCCAATCTGTCCATGCGCCAGTCCTCGGCATCCCGAAGGGTGCGAGAGGGGCAGGCCGCCATGAAGGGAGGGTTAACCACCCCAATAATTGGAGCATCCACCTCTGGAGGGACTGAGCATCGTTCAACCAAATCTTGGGGAAAGGGGTACTTCCAGTCCCAAACCCCCGGGACCCCTGTGCGTTTACAAGGGGATTCCCATTCCTTAGATATAAGATACTAGAAATGATCCTGATCCAAGAATTCCAGGCGCGGCGTAGCCGTGTGGAAACTCTCCCTCTTGGGCTTAGGAGACTCTCCCGGGGGAGAGATGGACAGCACTTCAAAGATCTTAATGAGCAACTCATCTGTTTCACACAGGCCCCAGGACTCCGGGCCAGAACCGTCGCGGTTCCAGGACAACTCATCTGAAGAACTGGATCCTGAGAACAGATCACCGTCTTCGGACTGGTCAAGCTCCTGCATAGCAGCAGGTTCTTCAGTTTCTGTGGAAAACCTATAGTTAGGTTGCGTCAGGGATCGCTTCTTTCCAGCGCCCAAGCGCTCTGCCAAGCCTGACATAATATGCTCCGCGGTGGGAAGCTTGCGCGGCACTACTTGCTGGTCATCCCCGCTCGAGCGCGACTCCTCAGGAGTGAGATTCAAGTCTGGGGAGACAGGTGTATTGAAGCGAGGTGCAGGTACAGGCAAGCCTGATTGCAGGGCCAGCGCTTGTTCAGCACACGGTCCGCAGACCAGCGCTCTGTCAGCGTCAGCCGGTCTTGTCCCCGCGGGACCCCGGACACCAAATTCTGAGATGCCTCCTTATGGTGATTAATCTTAGGTAATATGCCAGTAGGGATTTATGCTGTAAGCAACCCTGGATGCCCCAATACCCGCTGGGAATGTGGGAGAATCTAATATAACCCCGTGAGATATAACATATCAGGCCGGGAGAAGGCACTGGAAGCTTGGCGTCTGAAAGACATAAGGGGAAAAGGAGAGTGTCAGAGCCATGCGCAACACAAGAAGAAATTAAACGAACGCCTGTGAGGGCACTTACAGCGACCAAGGGAGAAGGAGGATCGTGACCGACAAAATGGCGCCAGCGAACCTCGAAGGGCGGGCCAGAGCTATAGGTGACGTGGAACGCGCCAACCAGACCACGCCCACCCCGGAGAGCGCGAAGCTCCGCGGGACAAGACGGGAAAAGAAATAAACGCCATGGCGTCGTGAGACAGAGCCGCCAAGTCACATATTTTAAAGGCGCTGCGGCTAACATAAAAATAAAGTTTAAAGCGCGGCTCTAACCCCCGAGAACCAAATAGGGCTAAGGCAAGGTGTGTGATAAGGCAAGATTAGGCCGACGTATACAACCCCCCCTCTTTTCCCCCCCACGAACGGGGGGAACTAAGGGAGAAGGTGACCCAGCAATCGGGGTTCACCGCTACATGGGGCAAGGTGCGGGAGGGGCATCCACTATGAGGCTCACCATTAGCCTAATCCGCCTACCCCATGGATGGGGATTGCGGTGGAGCATGGCTCCGTAAGCACACTAGGTGCTGCCTACCTTCACCCAACCAACGCAGCCCAGGCTGGGAAGCATGTTACTCACAAAGAGGACGGGTGGAAATAGTCCCGCAGGGCCTCGGGCTGTCAAGCCCCGCTCGCCTGCGAGAGCGTGATACTTCATGTCTTCGCAGTTCGAGCACTGCAGAGGAATCTGGGGATTTGTGGGAGCTCCCTCGGTATATGTAGGGCCGGGAGGAGCTTGTTTTCTTCATGATTCTGCAGTGCACGGCGCTGAAGGCAGAGGTATACCCACATGTAAGGACTATGTCTGGAGCAGGACGTGCTGTCTGTTTAGAATAACTACCTCATTGCACTAGCCTACTCTTTCTTCTTCTTACAAAATTCTGTATACTTGTTTACCTCAGATCCATAGAAAGTGTGAAAACCTCCCAATAAGCTGCTTAATGCTCTTGTTTGGTAGTGGTCTGCCTTGCTAGATGTATAATCGCCCCATCTCCTGCCTCACCAACAGATGATTCCCAAGGCCGATACCACGGCCTTTAATGTTTTAGAGGATAAGTGCCTGGAATTCTCTAAGTATGGTACATGTTCAACAACAGGAAGTTTCTTCTGTCTGTGTTTTATACCTTACTAGGTTAGGGGAAAAAAAAGTTAATTGTGTCTGATATTGCCAGGCGCTCTTGGAGGGGCTACACAAAGGATTAGGACTTAACGAACAAATTGGTTCAGGCCACTCACGTTAACAAAGCCTCATTAGATGTCTGCCAAGGCATTCGTAGGAGCTATTCCGTTCACACTATAGATGAAAACCATAGATGGTTAGCAGATGCAAATTCTAAGAGTGGAAAGAAAGTCTGGCCTAAGGATGAACACTCACACAATATGGTGGGGTTGGAGGGAAACAGGTTTGAAGACACCTGAACAGCCCATGTCTTAGATACCTGCCACAGTTTTCCTCCAAATCCCCCGACCCCCGACCACTGAGTAGTTAAGCATCTGATAGCTCTGAAAGAGGTTGATCCAATGTCTCTATTTGCATGTCCATAATCTACACTCTGGAATAGATTGCTTAGGCTCCATCATGGCCACTTTGGAAATGTGCAAGCTACTAGCAACATTTAAAGGGACTCTAAACCCAATGACATTATGTCTCATAAGCCTCTCCCTTTCCAGCAGTTTAGGGTAGAAGCCATAATAGGGCTCCAAGCATTGACCTTTTTTCAATTTTATTCCCTAATGACCAAGCAGAAAAGAGGTCCTGTAGCTACTATGTCCTTTGGTGTGCTCAGAGTAAGTGAGCACAGCAAGTCACAGTGGTCCTACATCGGAGCATGCTCATGACATGCCCTTCCCAACTCAACCGCCACCCAAAAACTGAAGCAAAGAAATCAGTTTTGCCTAGAATACATAAGCTATTTACATACATTGTCAGTTGCTTTGAAATGGTTTAATTTACATGGTTCCCAAGAGGAATAGGATGGGAACAGGAACTATAACAAGGACTTGTATATTGTAATCTTCCAGTCTTGCAGAAAACATACGTTTCCAGGAATTACATTTGTTACAAATAGAGGTGGTGATGTCACTGTCTTATAGCAAACACCTTTATTAGCTTAGGCCCCAAAATAGGGCCACAAGTATGTACTTTTGAGTAAGCTTGTTGGTAGAATTAAATTCCGTTTTCCCCCTTCCCCAAGTATGTATGTATAGGTTACAAAGCAGTCACACACCTCACAACTTAAGTTGGTTGTGTACTTGTGTTTTTTGCACAATCCTGATATGTGCGCCTTTTTGTTGCCATATCACTGAGGAGATTATAGCTGTTGGGGCTATTGGTGCCCAGAGCATCTGGAGATTCTGGGATAGCTGGCATGCTACTAGAAAAAGACAGTGAGCAAATATATTTTGGTCTTTGCCATCAGGACCTTTTTGTGTCTTTTGGCAACACTGGAAATCAAGCTTGAAATCAAGTAATTCCTAAAAAAAAAAATCACATTTAATTTAAATGTAATTTGATTCTTTATTCAAGATAAAATGCACATTTCTTTTAGTTTCCTAAACAATAGATTCTCAACTCATCACACATACAAAACAAATGCTACAATGCATGAAGTGACTGACTCAAGTAGTCAGTCTTAATGATTTCACCTTGGTAAAGTCTTGACTTCTTACCATGAGCAACAACTAGCAACCTTGACAGGCATAACAGTCCTCTTTCTTCATTTCAATAGAAAGCTGTATCACTATACATATATCTTAATCGAAAGAAAAAAATTCACATGCAGGAAATAATTCTCAGAGACAACTATAAAAATGTCCTCATTTTTTGGTCTACAGCAAAGTTAGACATTTAGTGGCTTTTAACTTTCCTGTAGTTATCAGCATGTTAGGACATTACTGATAATTATTGCAGTAAATACTATTTTGACTACCAGGCCACATCTAGCCTAGGACTAGAAGGCAGTGCAAAAGATTTTTTTAATAGGGTTATTTCCCCCAAACATTTCACAACAGTGTAACATTTTCCTGCACAATCCATAACTAGAAGAAACATTTTAGTTTCACAAAATGCATCAGACCTCACTGTCCCGTTCTTAGTTTAGTACAAGTTGCTTGCTTTGTGTTGTTGTGTCACTTTAGTAGGTGTACAAGTTTAGCAGCGTTTCCTGGTCGTCTAGTGGGTCAGAGCTACTCAGTAGCAAGTACATGTAAAGGGCATGGGGGGGTGCTGGGTATAGCCAGCTTTACCACAAATGCCTATGCCACTGGTGTCAAGAAATCGTATTCAAAGTCCAGCCCCACTAAATCACCAGGGAATCTACCTCAAATAAAAAGTATGTTTGCCAAAGGTATACTTAATACGCCTGCTTTTATTTTGCCCACTTTTAGTATTAAAACCACAGCATTCGTGACTGGCTACTATATACAACAGGATTTACTCCAGTATTGGAAAAAAATGTCCACAAAGTTATTTGGACACCTGGAAGATCAATTTGCCCAAACCTGGTTCACAGGGTCAGATTAACACCGCTATTTTGCAACCAGTTATGATACAATAGTCTCGTGTGAAGTACAATGTGTACTGTCTAAAGGCTCAAACACTCTGAAATAAAATAATACATAAAACACCTACTTAAATGTCATACTAGAAAAGCTAGCCTTGAAAAACAACATCATCTTTTCATACAAGCAACAGGTAAAATTAATTTATCAATAAATTAAGCTGTGCATCACAAATACATTATCAAGGTGAAATACAGGCACTTGACAGGTTAATGTGCAAGGCAAATTTGACCTTTTACTGGTAACAGTATAAGGCAGTCTAAGTTTTAGCCAGTGTATACATTCACTAAGGAATTACAGTTTTCTTTTTGGTAAAACCAACTCTATTTTCATGGTTTAAATGGTCACATAGGCACAAGTAATGCCTCCTTACTAATCACAGGTAGGTTTTCTAGATCATTAGAAAGTTTGGTGACCCATCTGTGAATTCTAGTAACAAAAGAAAATGACGAGTGCAAATTTACTGTTGCAGTTAGATAAATACAAAAGTACATAGGAATACAATACTTGGGGTATTCTGGTATAAAATGACAAACATGAAAAGTCATGAAACCTGCTTTTCTTACAGACGATTCTGCATATTGAGAAATTGCTAATGTGTCAGTCATTCTAACTCTTCCCAGCTCTCCGTTAGGTTGCCTTTGCTTCGCCGTCTAATGCTAACCAGTTTGCCAGCTGACTTAATGCTCCATCTAGATGTGTTCCGTGGACTTGTTAGGTTTGTATATTTGGAGGAACCTTTTGTTTCCTCCTCCCAGCCTGACCAGGAGTGATCATCTACAGGTTCTTCTGCACACGAGGAGTCTTCCTCCACCATTATTTGAGGGGGTTCCCAGCCCTCAATCTCATCGGCTTTCTTTGGTTGAATGCTTTGCTTTATTGCCAAACTGTCCCAGAACCCGGGTTTCTTCTCCGTCTTTGGTTCCTCTTTTGTCTTCACAGAAACTCTGTCAGTAAAAAGGACGGCACCAGCATTAAAAAAAGGTGTCAGACAGAAACTATTTTATACCCCAGTCCTAACTCTATCCATTTGACAAGGACAAATGTATGGCATACATTTAAGTCCCTGTACAGCCAAAAAACAACAGATACTAGTCTCCCGCACACCTCCTTAATCCTGCGCGGCTGAATCGCAAGATTCCGGTACTGTGAAACGTCCTGTATAGGCAATCCCATCCCTGTAATCCCGGAGCCTCACAGCCATCCCCTTACATCATTCACAATGGGGTTGATTCAGAGCCAGGTGAAAATTCTCAATTCGTTTCAGGAGAGAAATCTGCCATTGACTTTCATTTTCTACCTTGGAGTCGATTTCCAGGTAAAAATTTACACCCGGTAGGCAATGAAAGTCAATGGCAGTTTTCTCTGCTAAAACAGGAGTGAAAATTCTCACCTGAATCTACCCCAAATGAGTGAAAAAAGCTGGGACCATGGGAGTTTTTGTTTTACGTAGCTCTGGTAAGAAGGCATCAGTATGAATCTTCATCAAAGGAGCACTATCGCGAAATTGTGTAATATAATATAAAAATCCATATAAACATGTTAGCTAATGAGAGGAGGGGTCACTTATACACCCCAAGTGAATAAAACTCCTGCTAAGCTTATGGCTTATTCTTTCCTGATAAAATAAAATCCAGGGACGACAGGTTTAGTGTATCAGGGGTGCCAGAACCTGTCACCCCTGATTTCCTCTTCCTTCCATTAAAATAAAAAAAACAAGCCTGGCTGGATATATGTCTTGCTGCCGGGTTTATAAGTGATCTTACCTCTCCTCAACAGAGCATATTTATAATGATTTTTATCATTGAGCAAATTTTCGCAATAGTACTCCTTTAAGACTGGGTCTATAACAGTTACATTATGGGGCCTGTATGCCACAATATAGTTGATAAATTAGTGGCAACGATAAACACACAAGCACCCTTCATGTGCACCCTTCAATGTTGGTTTTATTTCTCCAGGATCACAGCAGAGCATGACTAATAAAGCCACAATCCAGAAATTGGGGCAAAGACAGCGGCATATCTTAGAATACACATATAATTGAGGTGCTGTGAAATGGCTCATTTAACAAAGTTCCCAAGGAGGATAAGGGGGTTTGGTTTGCAGAGATTCTTACACTGTACTGTTGCCATGAAAAGCACATTTGTTGGAGTTGTTTTATTTTGTATAATGTGATGTGATCATCAGACCAAACCCAACCTGGGCAATAGTAGATTGCTCTAAACTTATGTTGAAAATATGTGATAGCGAACCATTCCTTTCTGCTGCATCATGCTCAGATGTTAAATTAGCTGGACAAACATTATGAAAATATTTAGACCTGAACTGTGCAAGAGGGCCAAAGCGGAACAACTTACTGTTCCCTACAGCCTAAATGTTTGCTGCAGCAACTTAACCTTTGGCTCTGGAATATTTGGCCAAGGATTTCTCAGTACTTTTAGGTTGCCTTTACTGGAAGCTAACTATAATAAACTGCAGAGGCCCTAGCAAACAGGAAGTTCATTGTTTACAGAAACTAGTGCAAATCTTCTGGCCTCTTTGTAGCATGCTTACATACAGGATGGGCTTTACAGGCCATATATTAATCAAATATCTTGTTTTTAACAATACTTTGATCAGGTTTTGATTAAGTTTTAATTTGATTGTTTAATTTGCTTATGTTTAGGTGTTATTATTACAGACAATTATAAGTGCTAGTGTTATACCGAAAAAATGGGTAGGCGTAAACTACTATGCAGGGCCACAATTTTTAAAGACATTTTTTAAACTTCAGTCCTTTACATTGAGAAGCCATTTGGTTAATTAAAATACATTTTAAAAGAATTTCCAGGCAAAGCATAAAACGCTGTACTTTCTTTACCACCTTGCAGGTTTGTTCCCTCCAAGGCTTCTGGGCTTAATCAATGTAGTTCTGGGCTCCTGATGGCCCCCAGCACACTTGTCAGCATCCATGGATGGTAAGCATATAAGCAGTGGGTGGTCACATGGTACAAACAGAAGCCTGGATAGTGTACCATCAGAGCAAACAAGGCAAGAACAGGAGATCTGCAGCCTACAAGCAATGTGTTCAAGAGGAAAATCCCTGAGACAACCCAATTTGGACTGTCCCACTAGGTGGCACCTCTGCTGTCAGCATACTCGCTTGGTCAGCGATCCCATAGTGCATGCGTAGGCTGCAACCACATCCCTGCTTATCTCCATCTGAGCCTTGCACCCACACCAGGCATTTCTGAATTGCTGATGCAGGTATACCGGGAGCAGCTGATGCTGGATTCAGTTTTATGCCGCCCAACATCAGAGCAGCTAGTAAAAGATGAAAGGAGCACAAGTCGCAGATTGGCCCATGAATGTGCCCTAAGATTGCAGAAAGGGTGAGATTTTACGTCATCGGGGATGCACACAGCGGGGTTTTCTAAATCCTGGATATAGCGTTTTTCATAGGACAAAGCCTCAACACAGTGCACATGTTCCTTCTGCAGACAGACTTTCCTCCGCCGTCTCCCTTTAGAGTGTTCAGTAAAAAAAGTTTCTTTAAAGAGACATAGATAAGTGAACTTGTTTTTGTCAGACAAGAAATGTCATGAGGATTATGCTGTTCTGTTAAATTGTCAACTAGAAAGGGCCAATAGATGCTGCTTGAACAGGTTTGGCAACCCACAATGGGGATCAAGACCTGAGGAAAGGAAATGCTAATAGCAGTGCCTGATGCAGAAACCATGGGTTTAGTAAAATACAGCAGTATTCACAATGAGGCACAGCAAGTAAAATGGGAGGCTGCTCTGTGGAAACAATGTGTGACCAACCTTAAAGAAATGTCACTAATTATTAAAGGACCACTGTGGTGGAAATGGTATGATGGAGGTTATCAACACTAAATTATTAAGAACACACAGCTTTTTTGCTTAAACCGGAACAAAACCCAACGGCGGCCTGTCTGGAATCTAGGGCTGGCCACTGGCTTTCACAAAGGCATCTCAAATTGTGATGCCTCGCTGTGTAAAACGCCCAAGGACACCCATATAAACTCTTTTCCACGCTCCAACGGCACATGTGTGGGCTCTCATCCATTTAAAACCGGCTGCCGTGACTACGTCATTTGCTAGACGGCTGTCATTGCTTTGAATGGGAAGTGCACACTGCTGCATCCTCAGCAGCGAGTGTGTGCTACCACCCCAAGCCATTCAGATAGGTACAAGGTCAGGGATACAGGGGATGCAACAGCGAGCACTCCCCATTAAAATCAATGAGAGCCATTTGTCGAAACAGGTAAACACAGCTCTCATTGGCCGAGTGCCCACGAATGCAACGTTGGTATGTGGAAGAGGCGAATTATTCTGGGCGATCTAGGGGGGTTTCACACAGTGGGACATCCCAAACCGGAACAAAGTCAAATTCCTGAGTTTTGTTCCGCTTTAAATATCTATGCAACATATCAGTCATTGCAATTCAGCAGAACAAAATGAGAAAGATAAAAACAGTAGTCTATATAATTCATAAAACACGTGACTACCTACTAGTCTTCAAATGACACAGCTAGGCTTTATAAGAATGCAGTACAAAGTACAACCATCTTCAATAGCCAAAAAAACTGTTCTTACACTTTGGATTTTGGAGATTTTGATCCTTTCAACAGTTGCTGTTCATCATCTTTGTTAAATATGGAAGTCACATCTTTCCAACCTCTGAAGCTGGTACCTTGAACCTAGAAAATCAATGAGAAGAAAAACTTTACGCATAAAAGCAGGCACTTGGTGTAGGTAATGCCATTCCAGAATGAGAAACTATCATTTCATTGGCTCTCCAGAATCTGTGGTTACTCATCCTAACACATCCTAATATTTCAGCGCTGAGCAGTCCAAGGGCTAATCAGCAGATCCGCTTACCTTACCCTCAGCTCCCGCACAGCCAATCTGTGTCCCACAGCCCTAGTTTGTGAAGCCGGGAGCTGTACATTGTTTTCAGCGGGAGCCCGCCATACAGACCAAGCCTACTCGCCAGTCACAAACTGGAAGCGCAGAGCCCGGCTTCTCAACACAGGCTGCGGAAGACCAATAAGCGGCATTGGAGTGGCACTATGGTAAGAGGATGTCCTAGTTAGCTGTTGAACTGCTGAGCACTAGAATATTAGGAAAAGTCACTTTTCCTTTAAACAAATAAACAAAAGAGTACAACACTGGTTATAACCCCCCCCCCCCTTTTAAGAAAATCAATAATGAAAAGTGACTGCTGATCCCCTTAGACCTGTGGTGGAGGATCTTGGTTTGGGATGCCTTGCTGCACATACCTCCTCCAAGCCTGATGCCAGACGGTTGCACTCACTTCTGAAATTTCTCCATTGACCCATGACTGTGGGTGGCCAATCAGGTTTGACAGGCACACAGACAGCTCATCTGGCAATCCTGATGTTCCTGTGGTGGTCACTTGGGGTGCTGAACAGTCATGTGAACACAGGCTTGCAGGAGGGAATGCGCAGTATGACCCTCCTCCCCCTCCCAGACTTTTGTACTGCTGGCTCAGTTTAATTAAAACTGCTAAGGCTTTTGCTGAAGTTGATTAGTGGATAATTCTGTACCCCATGGTGTTTTTTCAGCTTTTTTCCCTAATCCATTATTGTCCAGGCATGAATTATTCTGTTACCAACTGCAACTAATGCTGAGACTTTAGCATTGCTAGATTTTATGTTTTATGGTCACTACTGGCACAAAGGGAGGCTCTCTACAATGGTTCACAAAGAGAATTTTTTTATTAGTGAGCAGTTGACAGCAATAAATTAGATAAATGCTGGCTGGACATAGCATAAAACATAGTGCTTTAATAAATACAAGTATTTCATATGTTGAAGAGCGCTAAAGCAATTCTTCAACCTTACTGTATAAAACATGGGAGGTAGCTTCACCTTCTACTGCTTCCTCTCAAATATGTCCTAACACCACTGTGCCTGGGTGGAAGGGGAAACTGGATCTCAATCTCTGGCCATCCAGGCCTGCCTATTGGTGGCGTAACGCATAGATGCCCCCTACCCTGCCCCTCCTTGGCTTCACTAAACTCCCACCACTCCCCACTTTGAACACCGGGTATGAAGCAGTGGGTGGCGGCCCCTGGGTGATGGCGTCTTCAGCCCCGCTCCTCTCATGTGTGCCAGAAAGGCATCAGCGAAGCAGCACCGGATGCCACATGCCCACCACTGAAGGTAAGAGCTGCACTGCAGCCCCACGCCCGACACCTAAATCGCTGTGGTGACAGCATGTTTTATATGGTCGACACACTGCTGTGCTTGCTGCAGGGCAGAGATGCGGTGCATGTTTGGGAGTGCATGGTTGCATGCATGTGTTTGTGAGTGTGGGGGTGCGTGCATTTGTTTGCGAGTGCAGGGGTGTGCGTATGGGAGTGCGAGATCTGAAGCAGAATCTCAAGCCCTTACAGACCCCGCCAATCATGCTGATTATCATGCAGCATCACAGCTCCAAGGACCACGCCCACTTGCTCCAGAACAGAAATCATAACGGAAACGTTAAACCTCAATATCTCAGCCATTTCATCTTCAATTTAAAAACGGAAAACAGTTTAGGACAGCGTCAAATGTAGCCCGAAACAATGGTGTAACATTTTCCTTTGCCTGAAATATCACTTTAAGTTGTGGCTTGACGACTCCCTTTGTTGTATGTGTGGCCAGATTTCCTTCCTATACTCCCTGCATGGAGCAGAAAATTGTCAGTACTGTAACTATATGGAGTGAATATCGCCTGAGCTCAATCACGCTGTGAACACACTTGTCTGTACATCTTTTGTCAAATGTCTGATTACTGCATGCTGTGAAAAACAGCACTCACAATGGCCTTAACAGGAGAGGACATGGAAGAATTCAGCCCGCCAAATACCTCTCCGGGAATCTAATATAGAACACAACCCATTATGCATATTGCAGAAGTTGTAACAACACAGCTAATTAAAGCCCCTAGACTGTCCTTCCCTCAAAAAAAAAGTAAATATCAGGAGTAACAGGAAACTAGAAATAATATACACTCTGGCACTAGGGTCATCCTTGGATATCTACTGATAGTGAATAGGCTAGCATGACTTGTACAGACTCGTAGAGAGAGTGGCCATTTTTTGGATTTGTTTCGGCAGTGCCAGAAATAAAGGGACAGTGCAGCAAAGGGTTAAATTACGCTGCTTTCAACTCACTTCATGCTTAATGCCAGGTTCCCTTTGGGGCAACATTTAAAGAGAAACAAAGAAATAATATGTATAGGACCATCAGGAGGCATGATATCTTAATTCCAGTCAAAGCAGAAAAATAAAAGGTTCTGCTCACCGCTCCTTCCTGGGACATTTGATTTGGGATGCCCTTCCAAGCTATTGTTATTAAAAAATAAAAAAAAATAAAAAAAGGAAAGGAAAATTACTTGAAGGAATTGGCTACTTCAATCACAGGTGCAGACTGCTTTGGCAAAACCGAGTGGCCACCAGCAGACAAGTAGGGCACAGGAGTCGGGACCCAGTGAGTAGTTCTGCCTGATTGTGAGCTCTGTTTTACGGACAGTGCATCGCAAAGGAGCAAGCAGATCTCCAGTCATTTCTGAGTAGAGTTCTGCTTTAAGCATACATTAGGCCCTCAGCCTAAAAGTCAAAATATTGCTGAAAGTTAATAAAGCAATCATGTTTTTAGGAGGGCTCAGAATGAGTTACATGCCTCAGTGCATAACGTTGGTCACTGGGACTCATGGTTAGTACACATAATATTCTTTTTAGGATATCGCTAGATATCCGTAGAATTGCCGAAACAGGAAAGTATCTATTAAAAAAAAACGCAGCATTAGGCTGTTAAGCTATGAATGCAATGAATGCTATGCCATCCTAGGGTGAAGATATAAAATCCAGTGCTCTACACTGTAGTCTTCTGTTGCTGATCCTTGTGGGAAAACCCAGAGGTAGTTTGTTGTTACACTGGTCAGTAACATAATCCCCAAAAAGAACAGCAGTGAGCCTGTGTTATAGCCAGTCACGCAGCAAAACATAACCATGTATAACCACTTAGGCATGTCAAGTTTACAATAGTGTTGCTGTAAAACATATATTAAATCTATTCCTGATGTAAACGGAGGTATAGCAGCTTACATTTTTCTTCCATGTGGGATGTTCAATACCTCCATCTGAAAACTCAATATTTTAGTGTAAATAACACCCCCCTTGCCTTCAAAAAAGCTCCACAATGGTTGTGATCTGGTCCTGCAACCACATCTCTGAACTCTGTAAGATTCTAGGGCAGGAGTGTTCAAACTTTAGATGAGCACAGGCCACAAAGAATAGGTTCAGAATTTTTTACATTTGGAATTGCATAATGAAGACTTGCTACAACAATCAGTGGAGTTTGTGGAGACAGTGGGTATCCTAATATGTCCTTCCACCACATCCCTACATTCATATATAACAATCCCCACATACCAGCAATTTACATGCTTATTGGCTTACTTCTCTGATTATATTGGAACCTTATTTACAGCTCCCCCCACCCTCAGTCCTACATCTTGAACATGTTCCTAATACTCAATCCATCTAAGCTTCCACCAATTCTACCATCAATTTCACCATGTCCCTCCAAGCCACCACTGTCACCTCTATTTGGCAAAGTGATGCTCCTATATCACGCTCCATGCAATCGTCCATCCCAGAAACTCTGAGGGCCACAGGTTGAAGACATGTGCACCATTGGCAGTGGTCTCCCTCTTTATGGGGCATCTCAAATTAGGATGCACCCCGGTGTGTGATACCCTGGGGATTGCTCCTAAATGGCGATCCCACACCGCATCTTCGCTAAACCTAGCTAGTGCGCATACTCACACCAGGCATTTATTAATGGGTGGTGTGGGCACGCCCTACAGCCAGAGGTGAGCGAAGATGCAGCAGCAAGCTCTATTCAGCTTTCACATTGACACAGGGAAATCCAAACAGAATGTGGAGTGGAACGCGCATGTGCTATTGAAACGAGAAAAAAATCTATATCCTTTTCTCACCTGTAGAATTCCACCAAATTAGATACAGGTGGGTTAACACTAAAAGGCGTCGCTCCTCTGAATTTACATATACTTCAGTCTGCACCTTCCACGCCAGTTATTAAAAAGCAGTAACACACAACCACCTAACGGTGGGGGAACTTAGCCTTGAGCAGAAAACCCCTTAAGCTACAAATATATTTATACATTTTAATGCCATATACATGACGCAAAACAATTTTTGTTTACCTATTTGAATTCTGTTACCTAAGCAGAATTCAAATTAGAGAGTCAGACCTGTCTAGGAATGCACCAATGTTTACAACACTGCCTGAAAGCAGCACCTGCTAATGCCATTACATCTACCTTTTAGACTTTTGCAAAGGTGTGTGAGAGGACCATGAGCCTTGATCACCGTCTGTCAGGTCCATCTACAGATGGTAGGCCTGGCGAGTGTTAGACCTTTTCTTTGGACCCTCAGGAATCACAAATTCAAGGATTCCCCGAGTAGCCATTATAGAAAGGGTATGTCCACTGCCATTATAATTTTGGAAAGTGTGTATTTTTTTGTGTGCCAAAGATGCTGAGCTTATGCAGTATTTCTTTTATTTTTCATATGTGAGCAAATGGGTGTTTTATGGAAGAAGTTTTCACTACCTGCAATCTGTTGCTGTTGGCAACTGTACACCAAGTCTGTAGACCAAGATCTATAAGTAGCGAAATGTGAGCCCTGTACACACAGGACACTGCCTCTGGGCATGCATAAGTGTGTGTGAGCTCTCAAGCCCCAGCAGCAACCATAAATGAAGGAAGATCAAATTTACTCTAGGTATCCAGGCCAAGATTATCCTTGGGTCTAAATTAAAAATATTCACAAACCATTCAACATTTGCAATCCATGAAAAGGGGGGGGCGGGGGGGTCAAGCTAGTTATTTGCTTAAGTACACATGAATTGCCACATGAATCTCACTTTTCATAACACAAAAAACTAAAATTTGCTCTTTAAATCATCTTCATAAGCAATGGGACATTGAATATACTTGGAGCAATTGATTTAAAAAGAATGGGCAAAACTGAATTAGGCTTAAGGGTTAGCTCAGCAAAAATAAAAGGTTTTCTGTATTAACACTTTATCTGTCGGGACTTCCAGTAACTTTCTTTTCTTTCCTAACCCTGATAAAAAAAAATATTCTCCTTTACAAAACAGACACCACAAAAAATGAATTATTATTGTATTGCAGCAGGGGCAGACTCACTGTGTCTCTAGTCTACAAGGCAGTAAATGAACATATCTGTTGAAAAATAATAAAAAGTAATAAAATAAAAATAAAACTGTCTAATAGGTAGGAAGTTTAACAAAGAAAAGTAAGTAGGCGCTTATTATAGACCCAAACACCCAAAGTGTTTACATTGGCATTGTCATTAAGCAACCACTTAAAGCTTGGAACTGTTGCAAAATGTAAACACTGCTTCTTCCAGGCGGGTGTGGGGTGCCTGCGGATGCAGATGTTAACTACACTGATTAGTCTCCTTTAAAGTATTTGGATACAATAAATTCCTGAGATAAGTTACTTCCAGCATTCTGCAAGACTAAATCCAAATTTATATAAATATTATTATTTCAAGTGGAATGGGGAAAAAAACCAAGAGACAACGTACAGATAAAGACACGCATAGGATATCGTCTTATGGAGCGAAAAATATGGTATGTGACTTGCACCCTCTTACTGACAGGGAGCAGAATTCATTGTTCAACACATCTAGGACAAAGCAGCCCCAGACCATCACACTGCCACCACAGTGTTTGACTACTGGGATAAAACATGGTGTTCACTTTATACCAGGGAACCAGGTCCCTCACAAGTGTATAACAACTTTCACAAGTGTTGCCTGTAGAGATGGCAAACAATTGCTTTTTAACCCTTTACAGACTGGTAGATTATTAATTAATTTGTTTTGCATTAGTATGTGAACCTCTTTGAAGCGTGGCTTTAGCTAAATCTGAAATATCAGAGGCAAGTCTGTGCTTTAATAGGCCAATTCTTAAAAAGGTCTGTAAACTCCAAAATAAAATTTAAATAATTATAATTTTTTTTTTATTACACAGGACCTAATATGGAAGACAACGTTTAGACTGGTCCCTGGACTTGGTTTTGGAATGAGAAACTAATCAGATTCCTTTAGTGCCGAACGGACTTCAATCCTAAAGAAAAATGTGGCAACTGGCATTTAATATTTTCCTTTTATCTAACATGTCAGCCTAAAGAGAGCCACAGGCTGCACGCAATGTAACATATTTGTAAAATAATGTATAAAAGCGAAAAAATTTCCTATACAGCACCACCTGGTTATTTAAGTGGACCAACACCCAGGGGGGATCGGCCCGGAAATCTATAAGATTCCCGGACCGATCAGATCCCTCCCCGCGGGGCATCCGAAATCGGGATGTCCCGCGGGGAGGAACCCCCCAGGAGGCCCACAATCCTCACCTTACCGGCGATCCAACGGCGCATGCGCGAGACGCGGCCGCGTCTCTCGCTTCCCTCTAGCAGGGCGCGCTCCCGCGCCGGCCGTTTTGTGAATGGCCGGCGCAGGCGCGCTCCCTGTTAGAGGGAAGCGAGAGACGCAGCCAATGACAGCGCTCTGGTATGCGCGTCCAAGCGGCTTTGGACGTGCATACCAGAGCTGCTCTGAGCGCTGTCATTGGCCGGACGAGGTCACGTGGGAGCGGGGAGAGGTGAGTTTTTGCGGCGATCGGGGGGGTTTCACACAGCGGGTCCACCTAAGTGGACCAACACCCAGGATAGTCAAAATCCTGGGTGTTGGTCCACTTTAATTAATGAGGGGATAGGTAGTGTGCCAAATCAGTAACCCTAGTTGCTACCACAACACATATATACAATTTCTATAGTTCCAGCCTACTATAGACACAATTACTTGAGAGGCACCACTCTAACCCACTACAAATCTAGATATTCATTTTTAATTAATCAATTCATCTACAAAATGTATAAAAAAAAGACATACAACAAATCCATACAACATCATACCATACATTTAAAAACATATATATACACACACAACATATCTACAATATATAGCACCAGCAGGAGCAAGCCCTATATCCCATATTTCCCCATGTATCCAAATATACCCCTATATTAAAAAACCTATTCCGAATATAAAGTGCCAATATCTAAAGTGACCAGTGCAACATATGATCTATAAACAAATCATTCAAATCAATGATCATTCACCTCTATATGTGCAGCAAAAACTCCTGCTGGGCCAATCAGATCACCCCTTCCATTTGTAAAATAAGTTGTTATATTGTATACATATGTAAGTAGATTGCTTATAATCTATTTTAAACTATTAAACTATTTTGTCTGTCTTTTGCCAAAGTCTATTTTCTTCTTCTCCCCATGTGTCGCTGCAAATTACAATGTGCCTTGAAGTGAGTACGTGACATTAAATTCTGGTTCCAATTAGCTGGGCCAGTGTAGAGCCAGCTTTGGAGCAGCGTATTCCCAAGACATCACCCATACTTCCCAAGGTAAGACTGTCCAGTCTAATAACAAGTTTTCTGTTTCCTGCTGCCAAGGTACGTTTTTTATTCCACATTTATTTCCATGCCTAATGTTCTTCCTGTGAAACTAATGATACTAGAAACAAGATGTTACTTTGATTTTTAGATATAATCATACTAGGTAGCTTTAATTAGTCAGTTTAAATGCAGTCAATCATGAAAGCGAAGTTTACTAAATATTATATTCCCGCTTGTACGCTGCCAAAGCATTCATGTTAGTTTAATGGTTATAGATAGAGACACAGAGCCTTTTACTGCTATGCACATGTTTGTATGCCAGAATCGTACTCCACTTATACTAGTAAATATGTGTGTGGATTAATTGTTGGAGCCATGACTTCAATAAACCACTGCAGGGCGGCTTAGTCATCAGCAGGGCTTCCTCACTAGTACCATCAACACTGTCCTACAGTCCCTCTTTAAGGTACAGTACTGTGTCTGAAAGCTTTGTGAGCAGACACCACCTCCTGGTGCTGCTCTGCCCTTTCACTATGTACTAAACTTCCAAGTAGGAAAAAAATAACGAGAAGGTCTTTATTTTTCAGTAACCCATCATATAATAGCATTGATAGCTGTTAAAGCAAAAGCCCCATTTCAATGGCTTTTTTGAAAAAGTAATTGTAAGAACACAGAGCTTTTCTTGATAGGCCTTTCAACCTTAAGCGTGAGACAGCCGAATTACATCGTCCCGAAGTGCATGCATCAAACTTTATAGCAAGTGTTCCCAGCACCGAAAGGCTCAAACTCTTACCAGACGGCGGAGGGTAAATTACATATATAATACAATCCAACGTTGATCAACATTTTTAATAAAGTTTGATGCATGCACTTCGGGACGCTCTGATTCTGCTGTCTCATGCTTGAGGTCGAAAGGCCTATCAAGAAAAGCTCTGTGTTCTTACAAATACTCTATAACAGGATTGGTTCTTCCTTACACGTTGAGCTGTTTTTAAGCATTTTTTTGTTTAATGTATGTGTGCGCTGTGTCTGTATAATCTTTACTCTAAGTATTATACCTGTTAATTTTTTTGAAAAAGTGCATATATGATGTCCTCAAGGTGCTGAACTTATCTAGTTTTTTTTTTTCTTCTATGTGTGCAAATGTGTTTTATGGAAGCAGCTGTCACTAACTGCAATCTGATGCTACAAGAAGAGAGAGGTGAGCCCTGTACATACAACATAGCCGCTGAGCTTGTATAAGTGTGTGTGAGCTCCCTCACCTCAGCAGTTGCCATAGCAGCAGTGTTCTCTATGTACAGTGCTCACTTGAGTGTGAAAATGGTTTCCATAAAACACACATTTGCCAACATAAGAAACATAAAAAAATAGATACTAGCTTAGTTCAGCACCCTGAGGACATCCTTTTAGCACACACAAAAATAAATACTTTCTAAAATGCCATTGACAGTGGACTTCCCCTTTTAGCTCCAGTGAACAATACTATACGTAGTAAGCCCGGGGATGCTTTGGGCACATTGCAATTACACTTGTACAAGTCATATAAACAGCACAACATTACAAATTTCCAGATAAATAAATGTAACTGTTCGGGAACACTCAGGAACTGTTCACTGGCTATTTTATGCCCCAGAAGAGATGGCATCACATATTATCCATGGGAAGTTATCGCTAGATAAAAGGTAAAATTATAAGAATTATTGCATGAAATGTTTTTCCCTATTAGACCTGGCGATGAGATAACTAGAGGTAACATATACACTCCTCCTTATTCCTGAGCATAGAATTCCCTTACTGAGAAAGCAGAGACGTATGAGAGGAATGTAAATGCTGAACTATGGGCTAACATGGACCTAGACTCAAATGGCCCTTAGGCTAGACATTACCCCATTACCCCCAGTAGCTTTGCTGTGAGGATTCGGGTTACCATTCAAAATCATCCAAGATATAGTCAGTTTGTAACCAATTAAAGCGGACCAAACCCCACATTTTTAACACGATCCCCTGAATTGTTCCCTCCATGATGAGTATCCTTTGCCTATTTTAACTAATCCTAGATAATGGTGTTTGTTTTTTTCTTTAAAGCTCCGCCTCCTCCATTCACTGCCATTGTTGTATGTGGCAATGATGTTAATGTCACACCTATGCAATGACTGATCATCTGCCATCTTAGAGAGAGGGACTAAAAAAAAAAGAAAATATTCATTTCTAGTTCTACACACAAGGGAATATCAGCAGGGGCTTTGACCAAATGTTATTCACAAGTTCAGTGGGTTTTCACCATCACAGATATTGGTCCTGGTTTTAGGGAATTCAGGTGTGGAATGCCCTGCTGTGACCCCCCCCCCCCCAAAAAAAAAACCTCACCTTTACCCGATGCCGAGGCACATGTGCAGGCTCCAATAACACAAAGCGTTCAGCCATTTAGACAGAGAGCCAGCCCCATCACCGGCAAGCCAGTGGTGTGCAACACGATCCTGTGTCCAGCCTATCTGGATGGCTGGAAGCAGTGATGCGCCTCAGCTACAGGGAGGCCAGGGATGCAGCCACAAGCAGCAATTGCAGCATGGGAGCCACGGAAAAGGGAAGTGAAATGCGGGCCGATTGGAGGGAGGCTCACATAGTCGTTAGCTGATTGGCCTGCACTGGACTCTTTTAGACTCCAGGGTCGACCGTGGTTTAAATACCGGGAGATAATGCCAGGTGGTCTTCTTCAGCCACCTTTTTTCAAAAATGACAACTTCTTAAATAACATGGAATAAATGTCCAACAGCCCCCTTTAATAATTTTATAATGTAAAAATCCCCTTTTATACCAACCACACTATTAAAGCGGACCAAAAATCACTAAAACCGGACCAATGCAACAAACAGTACTCATATGCATCCCTCCCTAGGGCAATTTAGACCTAAAAATTCATTTACCTTTTTCTAAATCCTGCTGTGCTAAATGTTAAAAACAAAACGGCGGCTCATGGATCTGCAGGACACCTGCAAACAGGAAGTGCTGCTGGGTTTCCTGTTACTGTGCACTGTCAGTTATGTCAGTTGAATCCAGGCAGCAGCATGGCAGGGATGCTGGGAAAGGAAAGCTCCAGAATGGCCACTACCACTAGAAAAAACGATAAGAAGGCGTTTCAGGAGTGAATGCAGGAGCAGATGTAAGTGCTGACAATGCTTTAGTATCATGCATGGCAGATGGGGCAAGAGAGTGACGGGGAGTTTTCTTTAACAAGGCTGTTGGTCCGGTTTAAGTGCACCTATCACCACATTCTACTACAGAGGCCAGGTCCAGCCAGGGGTCTGTGACTAAATAACATTCTCCACCACACATAGCCGCCTTCACAAGAAGCGAGGAATCAACAGAAGCCTGCCACTGGACCCAGAGGAAATCACTGAGGAATCCTAAATGCAGAAAAAGAAAGAAAGACGGGAGGGGAGAGTATAGGGAATTTAGATTTTATTTAGCCGCTTTATTTAGTGGACCTTCACCCTGAATAAGGGCATGTCTAATATGTTTCCCCTGCCCTGTACATACAAATTTCTCACATTAAAAATTATCCTACCTGCATCTACTGCATTTTCTGAGCCTTTAAACATCCAACATGGCAGCACATGGAGTCTCAGGGTGCCTGAAAACAGGAAGTCTCTTCTGACTGTCGCTTTGCATTTTGGAATTGTTGTCCTTTTCCTGACCCCAGCTCTGCTCTGTCTGTGCAAAGCACAGCTATGCTGCTCTCCTCTCCTCTGTATGTGGCGCCCATATACTAGAGTCCTGAACAGTGTTGCAATTGCAGTGGGGGAAAGAATAAGTGACTAAAAATGTAAAAATACCGTTTTGTGAGTACTCACCTGTAAAACGGGTATTGTGAGTGTGCCATACACTTCACTTCAAATCTTCATGATATGTGGGAGGCGCCTCAGGCGGGTCAATATCCAAAACCTCCAATAGATGTGACAAAACAGTGGCCGTATCTACGGCATCCCCCAGCGCCTGCCCGACATCGGCATCACCAGACTGTACATAGTCAGCCTCTGTTTCCTCATACAATTCCCCCTCCTCTAAAGGGGAATAATCCGACAAATCAATGGAATCGTCGTCAACATCCCACAAGGGCTGGGCCGACGACAAATGTCTCTTTTTAGCCTGGGCCTTCTTGCCCAACGTGCTAGCAATACATTTCTTGATGCTGGCCAACCTAGAACAAACATCAGAGTGCGACTCCCCGCTGACACCAATGTCACTTGGGGTACGAATAAGGCGGGGTGGGGAAGGCGATGAAGCGGGAGGAGCCGACCCTGAAGGCTGGGTACCAGACTGCCGCGTTATGGCCTTTTGTGCACATGGTATACAGATCAGCACATTCTCCCCCGTAAGGGATACCCCACACCCCACATATAGCCGGGATTGTCCCAGAGGGAGCCCGAGCCCAGTATCCTGTGGAGCCTCCATATGGTGATTTTTGTGGTCAGTAGCAAGACCGTAGGGAATTTACGCAAAAGCAACCCGGGATGCCCCTTAAAAATCCCAGTGGGAGGATTTAAGGTGACAAATTTTACACTAGGGACCCCAGGACAGGAGGAACCCCTTAATATGCACAATTATGAAGCAATCTGCAACACACAACCAGGCATATCAGTTACTTTACAGCGTAAACATATATCTATATATATATATATATATATATATATATATATATATATATATATATATATATACCAAAATACATAATTGACAAAACAAGCATGATCAGTCAAGGACATAAGCCTGCACTGAAGGGGGCCCCCCCGCCAGAAAGGGGCCCCCAAATAGCTAAGGCAGTGGCCACCAGGCCCTTACCGTCACCTAGAATCGGCGGCAGCAGCAGCAGCAATGCAGCAAGATGGCCCCCCGTCTCTGAGGAGAAGCAGGAAGAGAAGGGGGGCGGGCCAGCGCCGAAGACGCGCTCTCCAGGCCCTACCCCCCTCCCAGCAGCGCGGATCTGGTCAGAGGGAGGCCCCACAGAAAACGCGCCGAACGAGGGGGTGGGGCTACCGTGGCCGCGCAGAGTGCCCGGCCCCACCCCCCTTTCTAAACACAGCCTGAGGGAGAGAAGCTCCCCAGCAGGCTAGGCCAACGTAAATGCACCCATTCATCAAGGGAAAACTTCCACTGTGAACCACACAAACTCACACACACACACTAACAGTGGTAACACCAACACACATTTACACATAAATGTATCTACAAATATGCCAAAAAAGGGGGAGGCCGAGGATGACGACCAGCCAGCCCCCCCCCCCCCCCCCCCCCCCCAGAGGGAAGTAAGGGACCCGGAAGGGGGGGGGGGGAATCCGGCCGGAATACGGCCACAGGCATGGAGGGATGGGGCATCCCACACCAGGATCACCAAAACCTGGGTAACCGCCTACCCCAGAATGAGGTCTCACGGTGGAGCAAAGCTCCTTCCGCACCCATAGGGTGCTACCTACCCTCACCAGGACCCGCAGCCTAAGCTGGGAGGCTCAAATAGGGACAATTTAGAAAGGGTCCTGGCAGCAATAGGGACAATAAACGGCCGGGCGCAGGCCCAGCTTACCTGTAAGTAAAGAAGTCTTCATCTTCTGTCTTGTCGCCTTCCCTGCAGAGAAGGTCCCAGGTATATATGGACCGGGAGGGGCTTTCTTTTTTGCATATTCATCTCTGCAGAAGTTCGCCCTCTACTGGAGATTATCCACATGTCATGAAGATCGAAGTGGAGCGTATGGCACACCTAGAATATATATTAATTTTAGACGCTGGGGAATAGTTTAGGCTTTTCATTAAATCATGCTGAAGGTCCGGTTTAAGATTTTTTATCAGACTGAATCAGGCCCCATATCAGAGGAGTAGCTAGACTTTCTGGCACCCAGGCCCCCCCCCCCCTTTCTCAGGCTCCCATTTGGCGCCCCCTAGCTCCGCCCCTGCACCATATGTCATGGATCATGGATGCAGTACAAGATGAAATTATGCAATAAACCTGATGCTTCCTGGAAAGCAGGTGATCAGGTCCATTGCACTGCCCAGACCAGTGGCCATGGCATCATTTTATTTGATCTCACAAGGAAACTGAAGGATATAGAGAATGTTTGTGGGGACAATTGTGGAGGCATAGCCAAAACTGGAAACCTCAAACAAAATCTTTCTATAGGGAAGTCTGACATATACACAGCAGCACAGCAGATTTTTTTAATTAAGCTGTATAAAGATTACAACTATAATACAAATGGTATGCAATGTTTTTTAGTGTGTGTGTGTGTGTGCATGTGTGTGTAGAAATATTAGAAAAATTTAAAAACTGTGTTTCATATAAACTGTATATAAAACAGATGCCAGATTCCTGAATCATCACAGAGCATCTTCTGCATAATGAAGCAGCCCTGGGGCCCTGTGTGCTAGTTGCTAAACTTTCTTGAGGATGGAAGATCAAAAATCAGCATGAAAAATCCTAAACATGGCCTTCATCTAGGAAGATTGAATTTTAAAATGTACCAGTTTAGGTGGGCATTTCAAGATTGTAGTATACCCCAATGGTTCATTTGCAGCAGGGACAGATGGCAACGACTAAGTCCTTGTTGACGAACATGTACCTTGTAAATTACTGACTGAGCTTGGGGACTCGGAGCCACTGACTGAATTCCAAATCATGTACTGAACAAACAGCAGGCATAAGCAAACATAGGAATTCCCTAAACAACACACCATTAATATTGTCAGCCTCTGAAAAACACATTGCTCACAGTAAGCAAGTAAATGTGTTGCTAATAGTATTAGGTATGAAGAGATCTTCGCACAGTGCATTTCTTATGTATTTACTTGCATGTGTGTTGGGGCAATCACTTTGGACCAGGCACAGATTGCCTGACTTGGATACACTGCCAGATAAAATACAGGAGGAAGAGCTTACAGTTAAATCCCCTATCCAGACACACACTAACTTTCTCACACCTTTTTCCTGGTGGCAACAGTATAAAGTGAGCCATTTCAAATCATCTTCAAATTTTGGATTATATGTAAATACCTTATGTGTTCTAAGCAATGCCAATGGATTTGCTTCAATTTCTGAGTCATGGCTTAGCTGGGAAGTTCATAGCACAGTCATGAGCGTACTCTGCTGTGGTCAGACAGCTGTGTGACCACTGGGGCTTGCCATGGAAAACAGAGGAATGATATGGCTAATGAGAAGGGGACATTTAAAGGAGCATATGGATATTGAATCTGGTATGCTTTTATATTGTCTGGTGGTGGATATGCACAGGTGAATGAAGCTCTGCTGTTGCACTTATGGTGGAATTATTTAATGATATCTACTGATAAACTCTATCACACAGGAGTACTTTAGTAGACCTAGATCTATAGTTTTGTGATACAGTGGGGAGCGAATGCAAAAATGCACAGTGAAAAACAAACAAACAAAAGAAAAATCACAATGTCTGGGGGTATAAACTAAGAATATGGGCTAGAACAATGTTCAAAACGCTAACTCTCACCTACAAAGCTCTCTCCAACCAGGCCCCTCCTTACATCTATAACTAAGGACCACCAGTGTCCAAAACACGTCAGAGGACTGCACTTTTGTATTGGCCTGGGTCCGGTATGAATTATTTTATGGCTTCAGCATGAACTTTACTTTATGGAGATGCTTTTAATATTTACTTAATACAATTTTGGACTTTTAAGTAGTGTGAACCACTCACCTTTCTTTTTCTTTACTGTTGCCCTGGGTTGAGCACCCTGCATTTACTTACCTTTACCAGAGTGCATTAACTTCTCATCTCTAATCCAACAATCTCAACCTAGACGCAGCCTTTGCTCTGTTGCCAACCTTCTCCTGTCCTCCACCCTGGTCACCTCCTCTCATGCCAGCCTCCAGGACTTCTCACGTGCAACTCCAATCTTCTGGAATGCCCACCACTCCACAACCCTCAAAACATTCAAAGGTGCCCATAAAACTCACCTATTCAGACAAGCATACAATCTGCCTTAAACCGGACCTTCAGCATGATTTATTGAAAAGCCCAAACTCTTAAAAACGGTTCCCCAGCATATAAAATTAATATATATTACGTTTTTAGTAACTAACTTCTTTCCCCCACTGGGCTGCAACTCTGTTCAGGAATTTAGGATACGGGCGCCACCATCTTGACTCAGAAGCATCACACTTACTGAGGAGAGGAGAGTGGGATAAGGTACAGGGGGGCAGGTTATAGCTGTGCTTTGCTCAGACAGAGCAGAGCTGGGGTCAGGTAAAGGTCAGCAGTCCCAGAATGCAGAGCAGCACAGTCAGGAGGCACTTCCTGTTTGCAGGCTGCCTGATAAGATGGCGGCTTCCATAAGCCGCCATCTTGGATGTTTAAAGGCTCATAACATGCAGTAGATGCAGGTTGGATGATTTTTAATGTGGACAATCTGTATGTACAGGGTGTGGGAAACATATAAGATAGACTCTTATTCAGAGTGAAGGTCCGCTTTAAGCAATTCTCTATAGGGCACATGCCACAAGTCTCAATATTGACAGTTTGTGACCTTCCCCCTCGTCTCCACCCCTCATCCTTTACAGACTGTAAGCTCGCAAGTGCAGGGCTCTCTCCTATTGTATCTTGTATTCGGAATATTCATTGTAAACTCTGTAACACTGCATTTGTAATGATCTATTGTACTGTATATTTCTACCCCGTCTGTAATTACTACTTTGGACAGCGCTACGGAAGATGATGGCGCTATATAAATAAACAATAATAATAATAATAGAACAAATTTTGCAAACCTACAAATGTAGTAGTAGTAAAAGAAGTACAAACGTACAAATGGGATACAAAAGAAGAAAAATGTATATTATAGGGCAGGGGTACACAACCTTTCTTGGGCCACAATAACTTTATTTACTGCAGGAATGCTGTAACTATAAAGCTTTGTATATGCTTTTATATACTGTATATGCAGAGGTGGGCTGATGTAAGCAGAGAAGTGGGCAGGAGTGAGGCGGCAAAAGGTATGGTGAGCAGAAGTGGTAGAGGCAAGGTAAGCAAGCAAAAATAAAGAACGTGAAGATTACAGATCACACTACTGGTTTCAATCATTTTTCTTGGATTTGGGCTATAACTTGTTTTAAGCTATGACTTGCCCCCCAAGAGTGGTATAAGCTACCACTCACAACCAATTGTCCATCTGCTTCCTGTTCTAAGAGTAAAAATTAAGTAAACAAAATAAAAAAAGAGAAAAAAAAGATTCCATGACACATTTTAACGGCAGAGCAAGACATGAGCCTCAGTCAGGTAATCTTATCACAAAAGCTGATCGTATTAAGAAAACCGATCTGACTGTATCAGTTGGTCCAGTTACAGATCTTTGGAAGAAATGTTGAAGTCTGATACGGGATAAACCGGTCTGTGAAGACACTTGACCTAATCCTTGAAGCCGTGAAGGAGGCAGAACAGTTTCTCTGAACAAGAATGAGAGATTAATGAAAGCCTTCTATCAAGATTCATGTGAATATGTTACCCCACTGGTTTTATATTTACAGAGGGATATCTTTTATTCACAGCATAAGCTACATATGCTAGAAACTTTTTTGGGCATAATTGTAGTATTGTAGCACATAGGTCTTGAACTGGGCTTGGGAGCCATAGCATCCCCACCCCCTCCCCAGCATCCTGAACTAGGATTCTTACAACACGGGGTGTGCTAGAATGTAGCAGACCTCCAAGTCTTTATTTACATAGCAACAAAGTCATCAACTGAAACAAGGGGCCTGATGGCCCTGCCTTACAAGAGTTTACAATTTATGAGGGGATAGGGGTTACACAAAAGATAAGAGGAGCTTGTTTTGTACCATGGCCCATCCATCTTAGCACAAAGGGGGGTATATACAAGCTGTATAGACCAGCCGCTAAGCACAGTGCTTTTGCTTGCAAGGGTGTTGTGGATAGTGTTTGAAAATTAATTAGGTTTAGAAGATTGATGTTGAAGGTGGGTGAAGAGATGCTAAATTAGGGGATGTGCTAGGCTACCCTACTCTACCCTGGATAGATGAAAGGGACCTCCTTATAATTGTTGCTAGAATTGTTGCTAGATTTTTAAGGGTTTTTAACCCTTAAAAATCCCCAAAAAAATGGGGTCCGCCTCCCTGGGTTCTGTCATCCAGCAGCTATAAAAGGCTTCCAGCAGGTGAGCAGAAGCCAGTTATCGCCGAGGGACAGAGTGCTCCAGGATGGATGGGAGGTAAGTATTAAAAAAAAAAAAATAAAATAAAATAATTTTTTCTTTTTGTGTGTGGGTGGTTTTTTTTACATTTAACCCATTGTGAACTGGTAAGGGGTCCATGACCCCTTATACCAGTTCACAAGGCTGGGGGGGTGGCAAGTCACCTGCCCTAGCGGGTGACTTGCCATTAACCCCCGGCACCCCCATTACCTGCCTCCCCAAAGCCCGGGGGGGGGGGCAGAAGAGCCCGGGCCCACATAGGCTATTTGGGCTCGTAGGCTGCAGGGTGGGGGGGGCCACAAAAGCTGGCCCCCCCACTCTGTGCCTACAAGCCCCCATAGCTGGTCCCAGGCTGGTTACTTTGGGTAAGGGGGACCCCACGTCATTTTTATTTTTTATTTTTAAGGGTTTTTAACCCTTTAAAAATCCCCCCAAAAAATGGGGTCCGCCTCCCAGGGAGGAGGGACCCTATGTAATTTTTTCTCTCGATTTAACCCTTTGTAGTGTGGATGGTAGTTGTATTTTATTTGTAAATGTTATAGATTACTTGTTTCAGTTAGGGGGGTCTCCTGGGCAGGAACGGGGGGCTACCGATAAATATGTGGTACCGTTCTAATCGGTAGAAATGGGGCTTTCACATGCAATATGCTTTTCCTTAATAAAATACATTTTTTATTTAAAATAAAGGAGGCAATTTTCTAAAAATGTTTTTATTTATTTATTTATTTTTTTTACTTAATAATATTGTAAAAAACAAAATAAAATTTACAAACAAGACAAAACTCTGCTGCAAAAAAATATAAATATAATTTTCCTGAAAATTACAGCAAAAATGGCGCAAAACATGACGCAAAATGGGGAAAAATTACCTGTCAACAGAGGGTGACAAAATCTCAAGTAGGCTGGCAATTAAAAGGGTTAATAGTACCTCTGAATGTTGGGTATTGTTCTGTTCGGGAGACCTTGCGCTTTCAGACTTAGCTTGTTTTTTCTGGTTTGCATATTCATATTTTAGGAAAAGGTGTTTTTTATTCAGCTTTTTTATACATTTTTTAGGGAAACCCTGCGCAACCAAAGAATTCTTTGAGGAATTAATTCCAGAAAGATGAGCCCACTACAACAAGCTGGGTACTCTTAGAAAGCTTAACATGTGTACTTTCAGGGAATATATGGTTTATGGGGGATATTCCAAATGTAAAGGGTTGTTTTGGTTGAAAAATCGCAAGGTGCGCACTTTGTCTGCAGAGCTGAAATTTTCAAGTAAAATTACCGTTACGCACATGCTTTACTTTGGGGTGTTTGGCAAATCTTCCCTTGACAGAACCTATGCATGTTGGGTGTTGTTCTGTTCGGGGAATGTTGCTTTTTCTTGTTTGTATATAGTTTTTTTTAGGAAAATGTGGCTTTGATTCTGCTTTTTTATCCTTTTTTTGGGGAAACTCTTTGCAACCAAAGAATACATTGAGGAATTACTTCCAGAAAACTATGGGCACATCAACAAGCCTGGTACACCTAGAAAGCTTGAGGTGTGTACTTCCAGAGAATATATAGTTTGTTGGGGGTATTTCAAATGTAAAGGGTTGTTTTTCTGGTAAAACTGCAAGGTGCGCATAGCGCATATCACAGTTGTATTTTTTATGAAAATCCCCTAAAGCGCTATTTCAGTTTGGAGGAGTCTCCTGGGCAGGAAAGGGTGTCTACCAATACATATGTGGTATTGCTGTAACCGGGAGAAATTGGGATTTCACACGCAATAAAATTTTATTGACAAACTTACATTTTTTATTACAAAAAAAACACTACAAATTGTAAAAAAATATTTTTTTTTAATTTTTTTTCACATATTTCACCCAAAAATATTGAGAATACACCTAAAAAATACAAACAAGACATTTCATGTTAAAGCCCAGACTCTGCTGAAAAAAACAATATATCACTTTCCTGGGAAATCCCTGGAAATCCTTTCAAAAATGACAGTTGAACATGTGTAGCGCAAAATAGTGAAACATCGTCTGGCAACAGGGAGTGGCAAATGCTGCAGGTAGGCTGGCACTTAAAGGGTTAAACTACTTCCAATAACTAAATCGCATATGCATTAGCGGTGTGAATTGGCAAGTACCTGGCGATACGATACACGTATGACGATACGATTCTGTCTCAAAGACCGATATATTGCGTTTTTAAAAAAAATTTAATTGCTGTATGGACAAAACATGGAAAAATAAAGGGTCAATTAGCTTAGTGTCTATTTTGACTAGGACCCTTCCTGAGTCGCAAAACAGGAGGGTTTAGGTCTTTAAGCAGAAAAATGACTGCAGTAATAATGGAATATGTTTTTAAACTCATTCTACTGCAGATGCTTCAATACCATAAAACCCTTCATAAAAAGTATATATATAGACCTTATTTTGATGTGCACTATAACAATCTGCAAAAGCCAGCAAATGCATTGCATTTTGTAAATAGGGGTTAATAAACCTAATCGGCTTTTCTTAATACCAGTAAGCATGATTCCATTCCGTTGTTCCTCCTAAAAGATTAGCGCACTGCTTAGCACCTAATTGCACCAGCACCTTAGATCTCGACCCCTGGCAGCAAGAAAATCTCTGCCAGGAAACATTCCTCATTCCAAAGATCAAATAATCCCATTATGTATTCCATTCCAACACATTCCTATGTGCTGGTGCACACACCACTAACCTCTTTCTCTCTTTTTAATTGGGTCAAGAGCAAAGGGTAAATCTGAATAGCCCATAGCATCCAACTCAAATTATTCTTATTTTTTCATTATTCTAACTGTTTGGAACCAATTAAAGTGCTGAACTCTGTAGGGTTATGCTGGGTTACCTGCACCTATTTGCGAATAATGAATGTTGCTTGGGCCAGCTTTTTTTATTCAATGCCTATTTTGTAAAACATCACAGCTTCTTTTTATCAATTACTAGAGCTACTTTTACTTCTAGGATATTTTACATTACTGACATGGAAAGTTGAACATTACATCGTTAGCCAGGGCTGTAAGCCATAGAAAAGTCAAAAGCCAATAGACACGGCTAGTCAAGCACTAGAAGCAGAACCTATGCCAAGATCATCTGATCATCTGTTATCTGATTTCTTCTATAGAATATCAGATTTAAGAAAAGCTAGCAAACCTCTAATCCTTGTCTTTATACAGTATAGTTTGAAAACACATTGATACTTCAAATAAGGCTTTAAACATGGGATTTAATTAAGTCACCCATTCCCTATGCTTGCATGCTCATCCTTTACTCCAAAATATCCTTAAACCTATACATTCAGAATTTTAATCTGACTCAGGCTGGAACAAATGGTCATTGGACACAACTATATGCAATTTTAAGTCCTCTTAAACCAGACCTTCACCCTGAATAAGAGCCTATCTTGTATGTTTCTGCCACCCTGTACATACAGATTTCTCACATTAAAAATCATCCTAACTGCACCTAGTGCATATTCTGAGCCTCTAAACATACAAGATGGCGGCCTCAGGCACATCAGGCAGCCTGCAGACAGGAAGTATCTTCTGACTATGCCACTCTGCATTCTGTCTTTTTCCTGACCCCAGCTCTGCCCTGCCTGTGCAAAGAACAGTTATAACCCATCCCCTGCACTTTACCCCGCTCTCCTGTGTCCTTCTGAGGCAAGATGGCGGTGCCCATCAACGCCCTAAACAGAGATGCAGCCCAGGGGAGGAAAGAATAAAAAGTGAGCTTGAATTATATTCATTTTAGATGCTGGGGAATAGTTTTTAAGGGTTTGGGCTTTTCATTAAATGATGCTGAAGGTCTGGTTTAAAGCATGCCCCCCAAAAAAACTTTATGCTAGGTAGGGCCTTGATTAGCAGGGACACTGAACTAACCTACCTACTTCACACTATCACTGAGCCATGACCTTTCACCTTACTAACTTGGGCAAGGAGTTCCATGATGAGGGGCAGGAAATCATATTGGACACTAAACTCCTTGCCCGAGTTTGGCTTACTTATAATTTTTAATGTGGACCAAAACTTTTTAAAGGGGCTCTAAACCCAAATGGCAATAATACCGTTTTGTGATTACTCACCTTTAAAACTCATATTATAAGTGTGACATACACTCCGCTTCAGTACTTCTTGACAGTTGGGTTATTCTCCAGTAGAGGGCGAACTTCTGCAGAGATGAATGCAAAAAATGAAGCCCCTCCTGGTCCATAACCACATGGGACGTCCCACCAATTCCCCAGTGTAAAATAGCAGTAAAGGGACCAGGAAGAACCAATCAATATAGGACCTCCAAGTCCTATAGTAAATGCTTCCTAGCCCTAATCAGGGTCTGAACGACCGCCTAAGACAAACCTTCCTCTTTCAAGATGAAGGTTTCAGCAGCCAGGCCGTCAAAGCCAGCGTTTGTAAATTGGGGTAAAGTAGATGACCCTGGGATAGCAGGTCCGGCATCAAGGGAAGCCGGCACTGGTCTACAGCCATCCTTACGATATCTGCGTACCAAACCCTTCTTGGCCACCTTGGAGCCACCAGAATCGCTGGTGCCCCTTCTAGAACCAGCTTGCGAACTACCCTGCCCAGCATGGAGACAGGTGGAAACAGGTACAGAAAACCCAAGTCCTTCCATGCCAGAGACAAGGCATCCACTGCCAAGGCCAGGGGATCCTGAGAAAGAGACACAAATGCCGGAAGCTTGTGATTGTGCCTCGAAGCAAAGAGATCCACCTCCGGAGTACCCCACTTGCGGCAAAGATCCAGAAAGACCTCGGGGTTGAGAGACCACTCTCCGTGGCGGGAGGACCCCCTGCTCAGGGAATCCGCCTCCGTATTCTCCACCCCCGGAATGTAGACTGACGAAAGGCAAGGAACACTGCTCTCCGCCCAGCGCAGGATCAGAGAGACTTCCCTGAGGGCACTCCTGCTGCGAGTCCCTCCTTGGTGATTTATGTAGGCCACTGCCGTTCGGAACGCACCTGAACCGGAAGACCCCATAACTGTGGGGATAACCGAGCCAGAATCAGACGAATGGCTCGGAGCTCCAATACATTGATGGGGGTGTGAGCCTCCTGGGGACCCCACACCCCGCTGAACTGATGACTCTTCCAATAACCTCCCCAGCCCGACAGGCTGGCATCCGTTGTAACCGTCTCCCAACAAGGGACCAGAAAGGATCTGCCCTTCACCAGATTGCTCGAGTCCAGCCACCACCGAAATGACTGGGAGACATCTTGAAAGGTTGATCCAATGACTGTGGGCTCCTGTCCCAATACGTCAATAGGAGAAATTGAAGAGATCTCATGTGAAACTGTGCAAACGGCACACCGCCTCGAAGGAGGACACTATCAGGCCCACCAGTTTCATCCCCTGTCGGATAGAGGGACAAGGACTGGCCATAAGACGACGGATCAGGTCCTGAATCCCCTGCACCTTGGTCTGGGGCAGAAACACTCTGGCCCGACTGGTATCCAGATTCATGCCCAGAAATGAAATCACTCAAGATGGGGAGAGAGAAGATTTGGTGCGGTGGATCACCCACCCGAACCTCTCCAGGGTCGACACCACCTGGAGGGTGTCCAGTTCTGCCTGCTGAAGGGAAGAAGCAGAAATCAACAGATCGTCCAGATAAGGCACAATGCGAATGCCCTGAGATCTGAGCAGAACTATTATGCCCGCCAAAACCTTGGTGAAGACCCTCGGTGCCGAGGTCAGACCGAAGGGAAGAGCTACGAATTGATAATGTTGATCCCCCACCGCAAACCGGAGGAATCTCTGATGTGCCTGAAAATCGGAACATGCAGATACGCATCCTTGATGTTTATGGATGTCATAAATTCCCCTTGGCGAAGGGAATTGATAGCCGAGCGCAGAGTCTCCATGCGGAACTTTTTGGCTCTGATAAACCTGTTGAGAACCTTGAGATCTAGAATGGGTCTCACCGAACCCTCCTTTTTGGGAACCGTGAAAAGGTTGGAGTAGTAACCCCTGCCTCTTTCCAACGGAGGCACCGGGCATATAACCCCCATGTCCAGAAGGCTTTTTAATGCCAACAGGAGCCCCTGTGCAGCCTGAGGGTCCGAGGGCACCCGAGACCTTAAGAATCTTGGGGGCGGCCAGTACTCGAACTCCAGTTTGTACCCGGAGGAGACCACTTCCAAGATCCAATTGTCTGTGACCTCCCGGGCCCAGACCCGGAAGAAGAGCCGCAGCCGTCCCCCCACCCTTACGGGTGAGGGCGCCCCTTCATTGCTGAGCCGGTTTAACGGCAGGCTTGGGCTTGGAACCCCAGGCAGCCACGGGACGTGCCCGACCTCTACCTCTGTTCCAGGACTAGCCCCTGACCCCCGAGAAGGCCAGAGCCCTAGACTCTCTGGCCCCTCGAAAGGAAGGGGTGAACGAGCCCGCCCCCCGAAAGGGACGACGCTGCTTCCTCCGCTGAGGTAACTTACCGCCTTTAGCCACAGCATTCAATTTATCTCCAAACAGCCGCGCACCCAAGAAGGGGAGAGCTGTGAGCGACTTCTTGGCTCCAGCGTCCGCTGTCCACTGACGGAGCCAGACCAGTCTGCGCATGGCCACCAGCAAGGCTGACATCCTACTACACACGACAATGGCGTCTTCCATCGCAGTCATGACAAAATCCATGAACAATTCGCACTTCTTAAGTATAGCGAACTCAGCGCTAGCTGGGTCCAGCTGAGCATTATTCAGCCAGTCCCTGATAAGAGACCTGGTAGCAAGCGACACCAGGGCAGATGCACTAACCGGCCGCAGGGCCGAGCCCACGTTGGCAAATGCATGGCACGCCATCTGATCACGGCGCTTCTCCTTGCCATCCTTCAGGGAGGAGGCGTCAGGGGTGTTCAGTACAGAAGAGTTGGTCAAACCTAACACAGGCGCGTCGACCTCGGGAGGAGAAGACCAGCGCTTGACCGCCTCCACCGGAAAGGGATACTTCTTATCCCATCCCTGAGGCACACCAGGGAGCCGAATGGGCCTCTCCCATTCCCTAAGAATCAGCGCATCAAAATGACCCTGGGTAGGGAATTCCAGGCGGGGCTTGTAGGCCCCAAAAAATTCCCCCTTCTTAAGCGGGGGCGCCTCAGGTGAATCAATAACCAACACCTCCAATAAATGTGACAAAACAGTGGCCGTATCAAAAGCATCCCCCAGCGCCTGCCCGACATTGGAATTCCCAGGCTGACCATAGTCAGCCTCTGAATCCTGATACAATTCCCCCTCCTCTAGTGGGGAATAATAGGACAATTCAGCGGACTCATCGTCAGTGTCCCACAAGGGCTGGGCCGACGACAACTGTTTCTTTTTAGCTTGGGGCTTCTTGCCCACCGTGCTAGCAATCATTTTCTCTATGCTGGCCAACCTAGCCCAAACATGAGAAAGCGACTCCCCACTAGTGCCAACGTCAGTTGGGGTACGGATCAGATGGGGAGGGGAAGGCGATGAAGCGGTAGGAGCCGACCCAGAAGGCTGGGTACCAGACTGCCGCGTTATGGCCTTTTGTGCGCATGGTATGCAGATCAGCACATTCTTCCCCGTAAGGGATACCCCACACCCCCGTAGGGGATTACGCATAAGCAACCCGGGATGCCCCTTAAAAGTCCCGGTGGGAGGATTTTTGGGTGGACAATATTTATATCTAGGGACCCCAGGACCAGGAGGGACCCCTTAAAATGCACTTATACGGGACACCTGTAACACACAAAATAAGCCACATAAGAGCAGAGCATAGTAAGGGATGCCCTAGCATTTGATATTACAGTCACACAACCGAAATATACATATACAGGTATATGACTATGTATATATAATTATTACGTATATACCACCAAGCAGCCATACAGAGCAATAAAAGGCATATAGACCCACACAATTATGTATATATATATATATATATATATAGTGGTAAATTGTATCAAAATGTCTATTTCTCCCCTGCTTGGCTGTATAAAGCACAATCCGGGCCGGGTTTTCAGGACCTAGGTCACTTCCCCAATTCCCTAACGGGTTGTTACATGTTCTAAAGCCCTCAAGTGTGCACGCTGATTACAGGAGAAGCCTGTATAAGAAGAGAGCACACGGCCTTTCCTTTGTCTATGACCAGCCTGTTGGAGTGAGCCCAGGCTGAGCTGCACCGTGGTGAAGGATAGCACTGGACATTGAGCAGAGGGCTGATACGCCCTGTAAAGTGGACTGGAATTGTTCAGCTTGCTGGAGTACCCAGCCCAGGACTATTTGGTTGGTGAAGTAACCCTTTTTTGCTTACTGCATTTATGCTGCAATCTTTTGGACTATCTACTGAACGTAGCTGAATAAAAGCCGTTTTTGCCGTTCAAATCCGTTGTCCGTCACTGCTGATTGTTTGCCAGCTTACAATATATATATATATATATATATATATATATATATATATATACACACATGTCCCCCAGATGTATGTAGGCCGCAGGCACACATAACACCCGGCGACATGTACAACAAGAAGGTGCATAACCGAAGTATCCAGCTAAGGGAGCCCCGTATGGGGCACTCACGGGCTGAAGATGGCGTCCCTTCGTGGAAAGGGTGAAGGAGGCGGGCCAGCGCGGAGATGGCCCCGCCCCCTTCCGACCCCGGATTCACCCCCAAGCGACGCTTCCAGCCGATAGGGCTGGAGCCGGCCGACGAAGCCAAGGGGACACCGGCGCACTCTGCCGACGTGGGAGAGCGCCAGGCCCCGCCCCCCCCTCACTGAGGGAAGTAGAAGGTTGCGCTAAACACACACACACACATATACAAAGAGTAAAACACACACACAATATAAAGGTCAGGTAGCCAGCTCTCCAGGCCCCCCCCCCCCCCCCCGGAAGAGAGTAAGGGACCCGGAAGGGGGGGAACCCTGCCAGAATCCGGCCCTAAGCCTAGCGGGATAGGGCATCCCACACCAGGATCACCAAAAACCTGGATAACCGCCTACCCCATGGTGGGGTCTCACGGTGGAGCGGTGCTCCTACTGCACCATCATCTCTGCAGAAGTTCGCCCTTTACTGGAGAATAACCCAACTGTCAAGAAGTATTGAAGCGGAGTGTATGTCACACTTGGAATAATTAGCAAGGTAGAAGCAGTAGCAGGGATCCAAGGTTTGCCCAGTTTTCAATTTTATTTCTCCAGGACCACACAAAAAGTGGTCCTTCAGCCAGCTTGTCCCTTGGTTCTCTTAGTGTAAGCAAGCATTGCACGCCACAATGGTCCCACAGCTGTCTGACCACACAAGGGTTTGCTCATGACTCATGTCATGCCTTTCCCGGCTCAGCCATGACACAGAATTGGATAGAAATTGAAGCAAAGAAATCAGGAAATTATGAGGTATTCACATACAATCAGCTATTTTACGGTGCTTTGAAATGTTTTTTTTTTAGAAATTAAAGTTGAACAGGTTAAAAATGTTCTCCTTCTGTCTTATTATATAGGTTATATATATTATATTGTATAGTTATAGTTATTATATAGTTAGAACAGGAGGAGCCCTAACTTACTTTTGTCCCATCAGTTCTATGGCATGTGAGCCATCATGCTGAAAGAGTACTTGTATTTTATGATTATCATTGTAGCAACTGTCAACATACACTCTCTGAATCATTTCTGTGTCTGTAAAGGGCCTATGTACGAGTTGTACCTCAATAAATGTATTTAACTAAAATGAAGTAGTAGCTAAGTGATAATGGTCACATCTAAAGCTCCAGCCCCATTCAGTATTTGAGCTGTTTTGAGAAATACAAAGAAAAACAAAAAAAAAAACATTGTTTTATTAGTTAGCCAAGAGGAAATGTTCTCCGGTGCCAGATACTGGCAGAGATCCCGTAACAAGCCACTGCAGAATAAATTACAAGTTAGCCTCCAGGTAACATTGTAGATTACAGCCAGCAGCAAACTAAACTAGAAGTCGCCATTATTACAGTATTCTTAAAAAGATGACAACTGCCCATTAGAACGAAAATCCCCAAAGTGCATCTTTGCAGACCTGGTGCACATTCTAACAAACAAAATCAATGGCTTATTGATTTATAGAAACTTAAATAGAGAAAAATGTGGACAGCTGAAGCAAGACATAAATGCAGCAAATTCTGCGAAACCCATTTACAAAAGACTTTGCCCTACAGGATTTTTGTCCAGGTAGACTGTGAAAATAAAATCTGCTATTACATGGATTTATAAATCGCATCTATACAGGGTGGACAAGGAATTACACCAATAGACTCCATAAGAAACGGTAATGAAGGGAAAGGTAGCTCAATTACTTGGAAGGAATCAATATACGGAGGACGCATGTCTTCCTCACCACACAACATTCTCTTTTAAAGAGCAACTGCTGCACCAAAGAAAGCAATATGCTGTGAAGAAGGTTAAGCCCTCGTTCACACCTGTCAGGTACCTCAGGGGTTTGTACAATTGCAACAGACGCAGCGATACTGGAAGAAAAAATACAATTCTGTGAGATACTCACCTGTAGAATTGATATTATACGCATACAGCACGTCCTGCTCCAGATATAGTAATAACATGTGGGTAATCCTCCGCCTCCGGCGCCGTGCACTGCAGACATGTAGAAAACAAGCTCCTCCCGGCCCTACATATACCGAGGGACCTCCCACAAATCCCCAGCATTGAAAAGCAGTGAGAAAGAGAAGCCGGGAGAAACCAACCACCCAGAAAATGACAATAATATCAATGATAACAATCACCATACAGGGGATCCAGAACAAGGTGAAATCAGGGTGGGGTGGAGCAGGACGTGCTGTATGCGTATAATATCAATTCTACAGGTGAGTATCTCACAGAATTGTATTATTCTAAGCATACAGCACGTCCTGCTCCAGATATAGTAATAACTTGTGGGACATCCAATAGCAGTGTCCATAAAGTAGGGTGGGATCCCCGTGAAAAAAGGCACAGCCAACAGTAAAGCGCTGTCACCCTCAACCATGCTACCAAGAGCAATGCTCTAACCTCATCCTCTGAAATCTTGTAAAGGAAGAACTGAACACAAGCAGCGGACTAGCCAGCTTGCTCAACAGAACCTAGTGCTGAAAGGCCCAAGCCAAGCACAAGTAGTAAGAGAGCAAAAACCAAGAGAGAAGAAGAATCTTCCCCTAAAAGAGTAGGCCAGAGTAACAGCCTAACCATGCTACTGGAAAAAAGGGTAGCCATGGCAACCTTAGAACTCTCCCCATCGGGGAATATGAACCCAGGTCTCAGGCGAGACCAGCAGGAATACTGAAAAACAACGCTAACAAGGCTCAGCAAGAGCCGAAACGTTTATTTTAGGCTCAGAAGGACCAAACCAACCGAGCAGGACCAAGCCAAAGGGCACCTACACCCGTGGTAGCAACCAGATCCGGTACATAAGGATGGAGAAACCTATAAGCCCCAAGGGGCATAATTCCTACCAGGGACAAGAGACAGACCAGGAATCTCCAACACCTGATGAAGGATACAGATCCCATTCGCTCAGAGTAATCAAGACAATAGCCCAGAGACCGGAGGGTCTGGACTAAAGGAGAATAAAAACACCGCCTGGACCCAATTCGGCGTAAAGCGGAACACCCTCACCTCATGGTGTACAGATATATAACATATATATAATGACTAGGACCGCTAACAGAGCCATCCTTTATGGCACACTTCTGACTGAAGCACCGCCCCAGAAGAGCGATATGAGGGAAGGAACAGTTCAGACAAGAACCTGAATAAGACCCAAGGGAACCCTTAGCAGGGCATCCGGATAAGTAACCAACCCCAAAAGGGAGCATAGAATTCCCTGGGGAATGCACCTGAGCAACCCCCGAGGAATGCGCAACACAGAAGATTGAACTAGACTTCTGCAGTAGGTGAACAGGGCGAGCCCTGAAACCTTCAGAGCACTGAGTTGGGGAGCCAACTTCAACCATGCTATAATAATTCTAGGACCCAGGGATAGGGAAAATCCCGCAGGAGAGAGAGCTAGTCCAAGCAAGGCAGACTAGAACAACATACTCCAACATAGCCGTCAGAAAAGGGAGAAGAAGAGGAGGGAGCTAGGCCTAGCCCTCCAATAGAGAAAAGACACCCAGGGATACCCATCTCCAATAGGGTGAAAAGCAAACCGACCAATCGCCTAAAAGGCCTGTAGGTAGGGGCGATGTAGTAAGGAGCCTGAATAGGCAGAACAGCCCACTTGAGAGGGCATACAGTACGACTGTCTTCACCAGAGAATCTGCGAACCACGCCCCGCTGGGCCACCCAGGGCCCCCAGCATAACGGTTCTCCCTGTGTACAGCAATCTTATGCAGAACCCCGCCTCGCAGGGTGAAAGAAGTTAAGACATATAGAAAATAATGTCCTGACAGAAGCAATACCAGGCCCCCATGACCAAGGGCAGAGATTTCTGGGACAATAACCCAGGACAGAGTCCCTGTAATAGCAAAGAGGCCCACAGGGCCACACCAGTAGGGACTCAGTGAGACACTAGAATAGAACCTCCTGCCACGTTAGGGCAGCCAGCAAAGCTAATACCAATGAAGTGCAAGGAACGTAAACCCCTACTTAGATCAGAACCAGAACCTTCTTGAAGGGTCAACCTGTTCCGAGACCTTCACAGATAAAAAAGGACAAGCCACTGTCTTCAGACTGACCGAGAGTCCCCAAAAAGGACAAGTCCTGAAGAGGAGTAGTCCAGCAAATTAGAGCCCACCAAGGCTCAATGTGTCAACCGAAAAACCGTATGAAGATGGATCCCCTAAGGGGCCCCCCTTTAGGAACCACGGGGGATTTCAGAAGAAATAAGACCCCCCAGTCAACCTGCAAGACTTGGTACCCATGATGACCATCTACAGGGAGAAGCGAGAAGAAAGGAATGGTCCCAGACATCTTCCTTGAATTTACAACCACAAAAAGAACCCCCGTAACAAGGGGGGGCGAACTGACCTAGTTCCAGCGGCGCTGGAACCCTGTCCAGGATAAGTAACCTAAGGTGTCGCAGGGCCCAAGGGCTTCTGAGACCAACAGGCCCACCAGCTGCAAGGTGAAGGTAGTGTGACATCAAAGAGGGCAAGGCCCTTTCCATAATAAGTCCACATATAGCAGAAGGAAGGTTCTAACATGAACCAATCTAAATGCCACCCCGTAGGGAGATACTGAAACGGGGGACACTAAGTAAGTGATGTGCCTGAGCACCAGGAGAGGAGCAGGAGAGGAACCAAAAACAATACCCCAATGCGCAGAGTTGGACCTTCAACACCGGCTGGCAGTGTCCTAGGTGTCCTGAAGGTACAGGGGACTAAAAAGGGATTATAAATCCTCACATGCATCAAGAGGTCCACTGGACAAGAGCGCCTGCGGCCCAACAGGTAGATGCCATGTAGGAACTGCCTGTGAAGGTATAAATGCTAGGCCCAGAATGCCAACCTGGGTAAGACTGCTTCATCCCGGAGGGGAAAGGTAATGTGGATGCAATCACAGTTCAAGGGCCAACCTGTAAGAGAGCCCTGACCTTACACGCCAAACTCGGCCTGCCTTAACTCCCGAAGGGAAAACAGGGACTAGAAGAATAGATAGCCTTAGAAAGGGACCGACCAGCAGACTCCATTCTGCATCCGGGGGGACTACCTCCTGTAACAACCTGAAACAAGCATGGCACCCTGCGATAGGAGCTCAGTGCTGCGGCAGTCCCCTCGCCCAACATGGTGAGGGCGTCCCTTCATGCTTGTGTGGTTTTGGCAGATTTGGACTTCGCCCTGCCGGAGGTCCCAGGGTGTTGCCTGCCCCCCCTGGGGCGGGTCTCCACTCCAAAGAGTTGGAAGCACACTTCTGGTTCGCGCTTGACACTAACGTAGGGAGGGGAAGGGGTGTCCCTGCCCCTGGGAGGCCGAGACGGCCTTCTGCTCGAGGGTGCCTTACCCCTTTTTTCCAAAAAGGTCCAACCGGGCCCCAAATAACGTCGTCCTCTAAAAAGGAAGGCCAGTAAAAGCCTTTTTAGTATCATTGTCAGCCCCCACTGTCGCAGCCAAGCAGGCGGCGAATAGCCACCACAAGAACCGAGGTTCTAGCGCATAATTTTAACAGTGTCATCCATCGCTGAGGGAATAAACCTCACAAAAACATCACAATCAGACAGTGCATTAAAGACCTCCCAAGGGAGATACTCCGGCTGGTGGTCAAGTTTCTTCCTAAGAAGGGTCCTGGCGGCCACCGCAGTGACGGCCGCGGCACAGACCGGGCGCAGAGCCGTCCCTGCACACGAAAAGGCGTGGGAAGCCAGTCTGTCAATGCGCCGGTCCTCAGCATCCCGAAGGGTACGATGAATAGAGGCTGTCATGAAGGGAGGGTTAGCAACCACAAAATAGGTGCATCCACTTCAGGAGGGACTGACCAGCAGCCAACCACATCAGGGGGAAAAGGGTACTTCCAATCCCAGACTCCCGGAACTCCTGAAAGTTTACAAGGTGATTCCCATTCCTTAGGTATAAGAGCCTGGAAATGATCCTGCTCCAGAAATTCCAAGCGCGGTGTCGCCGTGTGGAAACTCTCCCTCTTGGGCTTGGGAGACTCTCCCGGAGGAGAGATGGATAGTACTTCAAAGATCTTTATAAGTAATTCATCAGCGTCACACAGGCCCCAAGAACCAGGGCCAGAATTATCACGGCTCCAAGGTATCTCGTCTGAGGAACTGGAACCTGAGAATAGTTCACCTTCATCAGAAGGATCAAGGACCTGCATAGCAGCAGACTCTTCAGTTTCAGTGGGAAACATAGAACCATGAGGCGTCAGGGACCGCTTCTTTCCAGCGCCCAAGCACTCCGCCAAACCAGGCATCACCTGCTCAGCCGTAGGTAGACTGCGCGGCACCACCTGCTGGTCATCCCCGCTCGAGTGCGACTCATCAGGAGCGAGATTTAAACACGGGGAGACAGGTGTATTGAAGCGAGGTGCAGCCACTGGTAAACCTGATTGCAGGGCCAGTGCTAGTTCAGCACACGGTCCGCAGACCCGTGCTCTGTCAGCCTCAGCATGGGGTTGACCCCACGCAGTACACAGCCGGTCTTGTCCCCGCGGGACCCCGGACACATAATTCTGAGATGCCTCCATATGGTGATTATCAAAGCAATATGCCAGCAGGGATTTATGCTGTAAGCAACCCTGGATGCCCCAAGACCCGCTAGGAATGTGGGAGAATTTAAATGTGAACCCGTTTAAGATATATATCAGGCCGGGGGATGCCACCGGAATCTTGGCGCCTGAAAGACGTAAGGATAAGAATGGGTGTCCGAGCCATGCGCAGCTGGAAAAACATATAAAAGGAGTCACCCGCGAGGGCACTTACAGACCAAGGGAGGAGGGGAACCACCACCACGCGCGCGCGAAGATCAGCAAAATGGCGCCCAGCGGGCGGGCTCGATGCTCGGCCGTGACGCGGAGCGCGCCAATTCAAGTCCCCACCCACTCCGAAGAGCGCGAAGCTCTGAGGTAACGGCAAGGCAATCACACGCTTAAGGATTTGTAGAAAAAACGTTACATCGAGTAAGGAAAAGGCGCCACAGCATCTGGACAACGCAGCAAACTGTGTATAAGACATACGGCGGCAGCCGAAAACCGAATAACGAGCAAACAATGCAGCTATGACATTCCAATGTTAATGAAGGGCAGAAATAAGGCCATAAGCGTGATATACTGGTACACTGGGACCGCCACACACATACCCCCCCCTTTCTTTTCCCCCTAACAAGTTGGGGAATAATGCGGGAGGGGCATCCACTAGAGGCTCACCATCAGCCTAAACCGCCTACCCTATGGTGGGGGATTGCGGTGGAGCATGTCTCTCCGTTAAGCACACGAGGTGCTGCCTACCTTCACCCGACCAACGCAGCCCAGGCTGGGAGGCATATTCTTCACAAAGAGGAAGGGTGGAAATAATCCTGCAGGGCCTCGGGCTGTAAAGCCCCGCTCGCCTGCGAGAGCGTGATACTTCATGTCTTCGCAGTTCCAGCACTGCAGAGAAAATCTGGGGATTTGTGGGAGGTCCCTCGGTATATGTAGGGCCGGGAGGAGCTTGTTTTCTACATGTCTGCAGTGCACGGCGCCGGAGGCTGAGGACTACCCACATGTTATTACTATATCTGGAGCAGGACGTGCTGTATGCTTAGAATATGTGTAATATCCCCGGGCCAGCACTGATGGGCACCGGCTCTTCTGTACCCCTCCTGGCCTTTGGGGATATGGGTTATCAGGCAGGGAGCTTGCCACCCTACCCTTTGTACTAGTATAGGGGTCCCCTGGTTAGTAAAAAAAAAACACACCAAACAAAATAATTGTATTAGTTTAAATTTACACTATACTTACCATCTGGTGCCACGTGGTGCTCCGGCGCCTCTTTGTGTTCGCTTCCTCTTCTGCTACTCTGCCAACATTTGGTAGAAAGAGAGAGTGAAGGTTCCTCTTCCTTTCATGCTGGCACTCTTGTCAGTTTTTGCTCGCTCCTAGCCACAGGGAGGGGTATTTATAGCCCAGGGCTTGGCTTGCCTGGGAATCTCCTACTGCCGCCCCTAGCTGTCAAATTATGCTAGGGGGCTTGAAGAGGGGGAACCCGGTGTAATTTTTTTTCAAATAAGAAATGCAAAAAGCAGACCCCCTAAATGTAAAAACCCAGGTGTAAAGCGCAAACTCCTACTGCAAGCCCTTAAACCGGACCAACAGCCTGGCACAGTTGGAAAAGAAAGGTAGTAGCCATATTGGAGCTTCCTCTCCCAACTGACATACGTTAAAGTGGACCAACACCGAGAGGTGATCGGCCCGGAAATCTATAAGATTCCCGGGCCGATCACCTCCCACCCCGCGGGACATCCGAGATCGGGATGTCCCACGGGGTGAAACCCCCCCAAACACCCCAAATCACATACCTTATCTTCCGCCGCCTCCCTCGTGCCCCTCTAGGCGTGTGCGCGCCCGCGCCGGCCGTCTGTGAATGGCCGGCACGGGCGCGCCGAAAGTGACGCAAGGGAGGCGGCGGCGGAAGCCGCTTGGACGTTTCTGTTCCCCGCCTGGACGTTGGCGGGGATTGGACCGGGCAGTCACGTGGGAGCGGGGAGAGGTGAGTTTATTGGGGTTTCTGGGGGGTTTCACACAGCGGGGCACCCCCGATCGGGGTGCCCCGCCGAAGTGGACCAAAACCCAGGATAGTCAAAATCCTGGGTGTTGGTCCACTTTAAAGGCAGAGTAACAGGATGCCAAGCATGACTTCCTGTTTGCAGGTGGCCTGCAAGCCCATGAGCGGACATCTTGTTTTTAAAATTTATCCCAGCAGGCGTTAGAAAAATGTAAAATTTTTATGTGCAGCAATCTAAATTGCTCTGGGGAAGGGATGCATATGAGCACTGTTTGTTGTGTTGGTCTGATTTAATTCATTTTTGACTGTTGGTCTGCTGTGAAAGCACAATATGTATAAAGCTGATGTGATGAGGTCTACTTGTATGTTTTAACAGTGGAAAGTGGCAGTGAAGTGGGCAAAAGTACATTCAAAAGTCAATGAGCTCCTATGAAAAAGAAACATAACTTAATATTTTGATGGCACAATAGATGCAGGTAGGATGATTTTTAATGTGAGCAATCTGTATGTACAGGTTGAGGGAAACATATAAGATAGGCTCTTATTTAGGGTGAAGGTCCGCTTTAATCAAATTGCCATGGCAAGAATCCTCTGCTACTTTACCTGTCCTAAAACCAGCTTTGTGGAGCTTCCTGTAGAAAAGATACCCATCATATATAGAAATTACTGATGATGATTTGGTAACAACATCTTAAAGATTTCAAGCCCCCTATCCCCGAGTGCCCCGCTGTGTGAAACATTCTGGGCCACCGGTGATCTTACCTGATCCCGGCGGGTCCCGCGTCCCGATCTATCCCTGGCTTCTCTTCAGCCATGCGCGCTTCTTCTTGAGTGGAGCACGCAAGTCAGAACAGCATGCCCGGGATGCGGCCAGCCGTCTGCACCTTGTCAAAGTGACACTTTTGAGAGAGCCAATGGGCGCTATCAAAAGTGCCACAGGGCCACAGGTGGAAAAACCCCGTTTTCAAAAGAAAAGCCCAGAGCCAACAGCAGCGCCTGGCTTTTTGGACCAAAAAAAGGGTTTCCCTCCGCTTTAAAAGCCCTTTTGGGCCAGCCCTGGAATCTAAGGGCCGACTGCTTGGACGCCAGCTGTGTGAAATCTCGCTGATCGACAAAAACACCCTCAGTTTTTCTGTGGCTCAAACAGTATTTTTTTTTTGGCCTAGGGCTGCATCTCCAGCTTCCCTTTAGCTGAACTGCACTCTCTGCCCAGCTATTCACACTAGATTCAATGAATCAGTGAATGACAAAGTTAAGTTGCTAGTTCCAAACAAGTACACTGTTCTGGCTACATCACTTGACAGCAGAGAACACATAAGGACAATCCAGAGATTAGCCCAAGGATTAAAAGTGGAACCACACTCTGGCATATGATTGATGCAGGGTATGGGTCCACTTAAGTTTTTTTATTTTATTTCCAGCCTTTTTTATAATGCACTGTAATCGAGTTCTAGGTTACTTTTGCAGCAACAATGTGCCCGGCCTGCTTTATAAAAATCAAACAGTACTAAGAACAGAAAAAAATTAGGCGGAAATGTAAGGTCACTTACTGGCATGATAAACAAATCAAGTAATTAGAAGTAAAGGAAACAAAGTCAATTACTTAAGTAAATATAATCCATCATGATAAAAACCACTTGGCTGGTCACAGAATATGAAACATAAATGTTTCCATAATTAATGAGTAAGAATAGGGTGTTTTTACACAAAGTTTCCTGTTACAGTTCCCTGCTTCAGGAAAGACTTGTTCGTTACAGGGTCAGATACAAAATAATGGAAAACCATTTCATATCAGATTAGAAATGATCCAAATATATTTAGTTCTGAAGTTAGAAGGAACTATATGCAAACATAGTAACGTCTCATTAAAAAAAAACCTTTTTTCACCCATGTCAGGATACCAGTGGGCACACTGTACCTTGTGGGACCTTTTCCTGCAGCATGCGGGATGACAGGGTTGATACATGTTGCTGGCACATGTGGGGGCACTTCACCGGGGGATCGTAGTTAAATTGAGTGAAACTTGGGGGCTGCGAGGGGGGATGTTGGACCAGCTAGAAAATGCGTGGTGGATCACTTTAAAGGCTTGGTCACTTTTGCAGCATTTTAGCTTTCTTCTGGTTACTAAGATGCAGACAGATGGGTCATGTGATTTATACCAGAGAGAAAGAACTGTTAAAATGTAATAACCTGTCTGCCAGACTGGTTAATATTGGACATCTGGGAACTTAGCCAAAGTTAAAATAACACTGTCATTTATCTGAGAAGGATCTCTGCACAAAGTATGATCTTCCAATTGTGTACTTTTTCAAGGAATGCTTTTTCACTTAAAATGAACCCTGTCTAAACATTAGAGCATGAGCTAAAAAGGTACTATGAGAGGAATTTCCAATTTAAAGCGGCAGTCCAGGCAATAGCAATAAGGGAGCAAGGTGCTCACCGATTTGAGTCATGTGCCTCTCCCTCCAATTTGTGCAGTGTGCTGTAGATGCTGTAGTAGGTCTCCAATGTTTGTCCATGTTTTCTATTCCATTCCTCTACAACCACCTCTGTGGTCACTAGACCACCCCTGTCAGAGCTCACTCACGATGGGAGTACTGAGGGACAGGAGTGGCTCCACAAACACATTTAGAGCTTGGTCATGGAAAAATAGAAAGGGAAGTATGGACAAACTTGCTACAGCATGCTGCAGGAAAATGGGACAGATTTCAATTGGGCTTCTTGCTGCCCTAATATTGCCATTGCCCAGACTGTTCCTTTTATTAGTGCAATTCTGAGCAGGTCAAAACTCAGTCTTTAAGGCCGGGGGTTTAACATTCTAAAGGTATTATTTTACATAAAATATTTTGTATGTTTTTATTATTTAGTTTGCCATAGTTTAACAGCATTCGTTTTACAAATTTATTGGCAATCCAGAAAAGGCGATAAATGATTGACTGATCTCCAAAGCTAATCTCCCTGAAAAAGTATCACATAGAAAAGAAGGGAAAAAAAGGCATCATGCTGCTATTTTGTATCACACTGAACATGGACCAGAAATTACGGGGAACACAATCATGCGAGCAACACAATCAGGAAACACAATCGCAGACCAGCATGTCAAAGGTAAAGACAACAAGACCATCTAAAGACTTGATGCTTGATGTTACTGCCACTACTGTTGCAAAACATAAAAGCGGACCAAAATCCAGGATCTCCTGGATGTGGGGATTTTTGGGGCACAGATGGCAATTGTATGCTTATGTATAGCAAAAAGCTAGAGAACAACCCAACCAAGGAGTCCGAATAGAACCAGGGCACTCAACCAGATAACATATATGACAAATAAGTTTATTATGTAGACTAAGCCATCATATAAAAAACAAAAAGCACAATGACAACACACATTAAAAACATAACTATAAAATACCCAGGAATTATGAGACACCAATAATTATGGTGGGCTGCCATAACAGTGTCAGCCGGGAGCTGTTGAGGCACTTCAGTCATGTACCATGGCTGGGAACCTGCAAGCCTTCGGTCACAAGATCCATTACCTCCATGCCAGGACTGCCCCTTCAAGCAGAGTTTAATCTGCTTTAGATGCTGATCTGAGAGGTTATGCGCTTCCACAACGCATGCCGGGCTCTCCATCAATCAATTCACTGCTATGCATAGTAATGCCTGACGATAAATCCATAATATATGGAATGAGTATGTAGCCAACCTCCCCAGATATGACCATGGGAGGCAAAGCAAAACCACAGATTAAACAAAAACATAAGAGTGTATGGAAAGCAAACTACCAAAAGATGCAAATATTATCCCAAGGACATAGTACAGCAGTGGCCAACGTTACCACGTGTAAAACATTAACGAGGCTTAGGTATTGAGGATTTGTGCCTCGATTCTCTGGACCAGGTCCCATTTGTGGTGGGAGTCGAGGAGTGCTTCACCAACCGCTGGCATCCGTGGTGATAATTACAGGATTTGTCTGCCTCCAGAGGCGTCCTGCCTGCAGGATTGAGTGATCCATCCACCACCAAAGAGAGTTCTCCTTCTGGGAGGGTGGTGGTTTGCTCCAGGGAATCTGGAGAGTGATCCCAGAATTGAAGTAGTAAAAACCCTGTAGTGGCTGGGAGTGAAGCTGTGCCCAGATAATGTACGGGATGGTGGAGGTCCTTAATCCTAGGATCCTTCTGAAGGAGACCTGATCCTCCCTGATGAAGCTTTGAAATTCTCTGACCAGCTTTTTGATTGGAAGAGAGATGGTCTATGATGTATCCCAGAAATTTTTGGGCGGAAACAGGACAGACTTGTCCCCGTTTATAATCCACCCCAGACTTTGCAGGAGTTATATTGTCAGACTGAGATTCTGTAAGACTTCTGCCTCTGATCTCCACGTCACCAGAATGTCGTCTAGGTATGGAAAGACTGGAACCTAGGAGATCCTAGGACACATTACTTCTGCCAAAATTTTTGTGAAAATTCTAAAGGGGAGAGCCCTGCATTGAAAGTGAAGGGTCGTTTTGCCTAGAGACTGCAAATCTTAGGCTGCAGTGCCATGGGCAAATTGGGATGTGTAAATATCTAACATCTTGGAGATAGATACTGATCCTCCAATCGCCCTGAGCCAGGAGATTCCTGACTGCGAAAATAGACTCCAGCCGGAATATTTTGTAAGTTATGTACAAGTTTAAGTCCTTCAGATTTAAAATCACCCTGTAGGCCCCGGAGGTTTAAGACTAGAAAAATGCAGGAAGAAAACCCCCTTTCTTGACAGCATAGGGGGACCGGTTCTTTGACCCTCTTCTGCCAAAGCTCCAAGATAGCTAGTTGGAATGCTAACCTCCTTTCTGATTTGAGGTGAAGCCCGGTGAGGTGAAAGCTCCAGAAGGTCTTTTGGAAAATTCCAGCCATTGTCCAGCGGATTCCACATCCAAAATGAACTGGTTCTGTGTAATAGATTGACAGGCTTCCTGAAAGAAAGTGCCCCTTACAGGTATCTTGGTGTCAAGACAGAGGTCTATTAAATTGCGTGGGGTGCACAGATAGGGTTGGGTTTACAGCCCCCCTGTGTTGACCCTAGTGCTTCTTAGGTTGCCTGCTAGGGGGGAGGGGTTGTGAGGATCTAGGATTGAACCCTGCTCCTGCTCCTGAATCTCTTGTTATCTGTAGGAAACTTCTTAGTGCTTTCAAAGGGACCTAGAGAGAATGGTCTAGTTCTGCACCGAAAATCTATTCTTCCTCAAATGGGATGCCACATAGTTTGGCCTTGGAGGCCAAATCCCCTGGCCAAGCTTTCAGCCAGATGGCTCATCTGGCGCAGTTGATGGACCTTGCGCTAGCCCAAACTGCCTCGGCAGAGGCATACTCTAGGAAGGAAATGCCTCTAAATATGGACGGGAGCGTTTCAAGGACAGTCTGATTGGGTGTGTCCCTTTCTATAAAACCGCTGAGGTTGGAAAGCCAGTCCTCAAGGTTTCCACACAGTCAGAAGCCATCGTAAGTTTAAAGGCAAAGGCTGCAGCATCCCATGCCCTTCAAAGGATTCCCTCTATGCGACGGTCCATGGGATCACGTAAAGATTCCTAAAAGCCGAGGTCAGACGAACATAATACCTGAAGCCAGAAAGACATCTACTCTAGGACACTTGGTCCAAAGAGTAGACTCTGCCTCAAAGGGAAATTTCCACTTCAAGGAAATGGGCAGAAAACATTTTCTCTGGAAACTGCAACTCCTTCATAACCTCAAGGAGAGCAGGATGAACAGGAAAAGTTTTACCTTTCCTAACCAATAATTTACAGTATAATGTATGCTGAGCAGATAAGGGCTGCTCGTCAGAGCGAATCTGCATGGTATCATAAATGTCCTCCAGAAGTGACAAGGTTTCCTCAAAAATCCTACTGCTCGAACTTCTGGGGTCAGTCTCGGCATCGGACCCCCCCCCCCCCCCCCCGTTTGCATTAAGGGAATCCTCGCCCAAGGAAATTATACTAACACGATCCACTGATTCCGTGGCCACTAATAGAAAAGTGGGACTAGGGGTAGTTATGCAGACCTGAGCGGAGTCTGTGTGAAGATGGCTAGTCAATCCATGGGTCTGAGCGGAGGTGGAAGATGACGCCCTAACACTGATCATAGACCGACAGACCTCTGGGGTAGAGGCCATGTCAGACTACATTTTGGCCATCATCTGTATAAATTAACTGCCTGCTTAATTTTCAATCTTGTGTTCTTAGCACGCCTTACAGAAGGATCTATTTCAGGAATTGGCCAAGAATGTGGGGCAATTTAAACGAGTCTGATTGTTTTATTGTCCAACTTAGGCTTGGGAGGGTCCTTATACTTTTCTTTCTCCTTATTTTTAGAGGGAGGAGGCTAAGGGATAATAGAAGGGGAATCCCGATTAGTAAGAACTCTGAGGGTGCTAGATACATACAAGAGGCAAATCGCCCTGTGTATCCCTCCAAAGCAGTGGAAAAATACCGTTTTGTGATTACTCAGCTTTAAAACGCATATTATAAGTGTGACATACACTCCGCTTCAATACTTCTTGACAGTTGGGTTATTCTCCAGTAGAAGGCGAACTTCTACAGAGATGAATGCAAAAAAAGAAGCCCCTCCCGGTCCATAACTACCTGGGACCTCCCACCAATTCCCCAGTGTAAGATAGCAGTAAAGGGACCAGGAAGAACCAAATATAACAATACTAACAAAAACCAATGGTTCACCATATAAAGCAGTGGTCCCCAACCCTGTCCTCAAGGCCCACCAACAGGCCAGGTTTTGCAGATCTCCACAAAGATGCACAGGTGGAGTAATTAGTGCAGCTGCAGAGCAATCGAGCTGGCTATTTGGAGATCCAAAAAACATGACATGTTGGTGGGCCTTGAGGACAGGGTTGAGGACCACTGATATAAAGGATCCAGAATACCAAAAGGGGTGGGGGAAGCGGAGTGTATGTCACACTTATAATATCCGTTTTAAAGGTGAGTAATCACAAAACTGTATTATTCCAAGTGTGACATACACTCTGCTTCAATACTTCTTGACAGTTGGGACATCCAATAGCAGTAAAGAATGCACCAACTCAAACCACTGCAGCTTGCAGAACCTTGCGGCCAAAAACAGCATCCGCTGAAGCCCGCACATCAACCTTGTAAAACTTGGAAAAAGTGTGAACGGAAGACCAAGTAGCGGCCTTACAAACTTGTTCAACAGAAGCCTGGTGCTGAAAAGCCCAGGATGCACCCACAGCATGAGTAGAGTGCGCAGTGACCCTAAAAGGGGGAGAGCTCCCCTTAGCAGAATAGGCCCTCACAATGGCCTGACAAATCCATTTGCTAATCGTAGACTTAGCAGGTGCCAAACCTTTCCTGGGCCCGCAGGGCACCACGAAAAAAGCGTCCGTCTTGCGGAAGGAAGAAGTAGTCACCAAATAGTACTTCACACAGCGAACAACGTCCACATTGTGCAGAACCCTCTCCTTGTCATTGTTCGGCTTAGGACACAAGGAAGGGAGAACAATATCCTGATTGAGGTGGAAAGCAGACACCACCTTAGGAAGGAAATCCGGTTTGAAACGAAAAACCACCTTATCCTGGTGTCTCTCAAAGTAAGGGGCCTGAATCGACAGAGCCGCCAACTCAGAGACACGCCGAACCGAGGTAATAGCCACCAAGAAAGCAACCTTCTGAGTGAGAACCGAAAGAGCAATATCATGTAGCGGCTCAAAATGAGGACCCTGCAGAGCCGAAAGAACCAAATTCAAATCCCAAACAGGAACTACCGCTTTTCGAGGGGGCCGCATATGCCTTGGAAAAAAGTTTTAACCAGCGGGTGTAAAGCAAAAGACCTCTGGAAGAAAACCGACAGAGCAGAAACCTGTCCTTTCAAAGTACTAAGCTGGAACCCAAGGTCCAGATTATGCTGAAGAAACTCCAAAATCCTGGGTACAGAAAAACCCCTGCAAGGCAAGGCCCTAGCCTCACACCAATCAATATAGGACCTCCAAGTCCTATAGTAAATGCCAGAAGAGGACCGCTTCCTAGCCCTAATCAGGGTCTGAACGACCGCCTCAGACAAACCTTCCTCTTTCAAGATGAAGGTTTCAGCAGCCAGGCCGTCAAAGCCAGCGTTTGTAAATTGGGGTACAGTAGATGACCCTGGGATAGCAGGTCCGGCATCAAGGGAAGCCGGCACTGGTCTACGGCCATCCTTACGACGTCTGCGTACCAAACCCTTCTTGGCCACCTTGGAGCCACCAAAATCGCTGGTGCCCCTTCTAGAACCAGTTTGCGAACTACCCTGCCCAGCATGGAGACAGTTGGAAACAGGTACAGAAAACCCAGGTCCTTCCACGCAAGAGACAAGGCATCCACTGCCAAGGCCAGGGGATCCTGAGAAAGAGACACAAATGCCGGAAGCTTGTGATTGTGCCTCGAGGCAAAGAGATCCACCTCCGGAGTCCCCCACTTGCGGCAAAGATCCAGAAAGACCTCGGGGTTGAGAGACCACTCTCCGTGGCGAGAGGACCCACTGTTCAGGGAATCCGCTTCCGTATTCTCCACCCCCGGAATGTAGACTGCCGAAAGGCAAGGAACATTGCTCTCCGCCCAGCGCAGGATCAGAGAGACTTCCCTGAGGGCACTCCTGCTGCGAGTCCCTCCTTGGTGATTTATGTAGGCCACTGCTGTTCGGTTGTCCGAACGCACCTGAACCGGAAGACCCTGTGGGGTTAACCGAGCCAGAACCAGACGAATGGCTCGGAGCTCCAATACATTGATGGGGGTGTGAGCCTCCTGGGGACCCCACACCCCGCTGAACTGATGACTCTTCCAATAACCTCCCCAGCCCGACAGGCTGGCATCCATGGTAACCATCTCCCAACAAGGGACCAGAAAGGATCTGCCCTTCACCAGATTGCTCGAGTCCAGCCACCACCGAAATGACTGCCGAACCCTGGGAGATATCTTGAAAGGTTGATCCAATGACTGTGGGCTCCTGTCCCAATACGTCAATAGGAGAAGTTGAAGAGATCGCATGTGAAATTGTGCAAACGGCACCGCCTCGAAGGAGGACACCATCAGGCCCACCAGTTTCATCCCCTGTCGGATAGAGGGACAAGGACTGGCCAGAAGAAGACGGATCAGGTCCTGAATCCCCTGCACCTTGGTCTGGGGCAGAAACACTCTGGCCCGACTGGTATCCAGATTCATGCCCAGAAATGAAATCACTCAAGACGGGGAGAGAGAAGACTTGGTGCGGTTGATCACCCACCCGAATCTCTCCAGGGTCGACACCACCTGGAGGGTGTCCAGTTCTGCCTGCTGAAGGGAAGAAGCAGAAATCAACAGATTGTCCAGATAAGGCACAATGAGAATGCCCTGAGATCTGAGCAGAGCCATTACGCCCGCCAGAACCTTGGTGAAGACCCTCGGTGCCGAGGTCAGACCGAAGGGAAGAGCTACGAATTGATAATGTTGATCCCCCACCGCAAACCGGAGGAATCTCTGATGTGCCTGAAAAATTGGAACATGCAGATACGCATCCTTGATGTCTCTGGATGTCATTAAATCCCCTTGGCGAAGGGAATTGATAGCCGAGCGCAGAGTCTCCATGCAAAACATTTTGGCTCTGATAAACCTGTTGAGAACCTTGAGATCTAGAATGGGTCTCACCAAACCCTCCTTTTTGGGAACCATGAAAAGACTGGAGTAGTAACCCCTGCCTCTTTCCAATGGAGGCACCGGGCATATAACCCCCATGTCCAGAAGGCTTTTTAATGCCAACAGGAGCCCCTGTGCAGCCTGAGGGTCCAAGGGCACCCGAGACCGTAAGAATCTTGGGGGCAGCCAGTACTCGAACTCCAGTTTGTACCCGGAGGAGACCACTTCCAAGATCCAATTGTCTGTGACCTCCCGGGCCCATACCCAGAAGAAGAGCCGCAGCCATCCCCGCATCCTTACGGGTGAGGGCGCCCCTTCATTGCTGAGCCGGTTTAACGGCAGGCTTGGGCTTGGAACCCCAGGCAGCCGCGGGACATGCCCGACCTCTGCCTCTGTTCCAGGACGAGCCCCTGACCCCCGAGAAGGCCAGAACCCTAGACGCTCTGGCCCCTCGAAAGGAAGGAGTGAACGAGCCCGTCCCCCGAAAGGGACGGCGCTGCTTCCTGCGCTGAGGTAACTTATCGCCTTTAGCAACAGCATCCAATTTATCTCCAAACAGCCACGCACCCAAGAAGGGGAGAGCTGTGAGTGACTTCTTGGCTCCAACGTCCGCTGTCCACTGACGGAGCCAGACCAGTCTGCGCATGGCCACCAGCAAGGCTGACGTCCTACTACACACAACAATGGAGTCTTCCATCGCAGCCATGACAAACTCCATGAACAATTTGCACTTCTTAAGTATAGCGAACTCAGCGCTAGCTGGATCCAGCTGAGCGTTATTTAGCCAGTCCCTGATAAGAGACCTGGTAGCAAGCGACACCAGGGCAGATGCACTAACCGGCCGCAGGGCCGAGCCCACGTTGGTAAATGCGTGGCACGCCATCTGATTAAGGAGCTTGTCCTCGCCATCCTTAAGGGAGGAGGCGTCAGGGGTGTCCAGTACAGAAGAGTTGGTCAAACCTAACACAGGCGCGTCGACCTCGGGAGGAGAAGGACAGCATTTGACCGCCTCCACCGGAAAGGGATACTTCTTATCCCATCCCTGAGGCACACCAGGGAGCCGACTGGGCCTCTCCCATTCCCTAAGTATCAGCGCATCAAAATGACCCTGGGTAGGGAATTCCAGGCGGGGCTTGTAGGCCCCAAAAAATTCCCCCTTCTTAAGAGGGGGCACCTCAGGTGGATCAATATCCAACACCTCCAATAAATGTGACAAAACAGTGGCCGTATCAACGCCATCCCCCAGTGCCTGCCCGACATTGGAATTCCCAGGCTGACCATAGTCAGCCTCTGAATCCTGATACAATTCCCCCTCCTCTAGCGGGGAATAATCGGACAATTCAGCGGACTCATCGTCAGTGTCCCTCAAGGGCTGGGCCGACGACAACTGTCTCTTTTTAGCCTGGGGCTTCTTGCCCACCGTGCTAGCAATCATTTTCTCTATGCTGGCCAACCTAGCCCACACATGAGAAAGCGACTCCCCACTAGTACCAATGTCACTTGGGGTACGGATCAGGTGGGGAGGGGAAGGCGATGAAGCGGGAGGAGCCGATCCAGAAGGCTGGGTACCAGACTGCCGCACTATGGCCTTTTGTGCGCATGGTATACAGATCAGCACATTCTCCCCCGTAAGGGATACCCCACACATCGCCCGGATTGTCCCGAAGGGATCCCGGGCCTGGTATCCTGCAGAGCCTCCATATGGTGAATTTTTGTGGTCAGTCGCAAGACCGTAGGGGATTACGCATAAGCAACCCGGGATGCCCCTTAAAAGTCCCGGTGGGAGGATTTTTAGGGTGGACAATATTTATATCTAGGGACCCCAGGACCAGGAGAGACCCCTTAAAATGCACTTATACTGGGACACCTGTAACACACAAAATAGGTCACATAAGAGCAGAGCATAGTAAGGGATGCCCTAGCATTAGATATTACAGTCACACAGCCGAAATATTCATATACAGGTATATGACTATGTATATATAATTATCACGTCTATACCGCCAAGCAGCCATACTTAGCAAATAAAAGGCATATAGACCCACACACGATTATATATATATATATATATATATATATATATATATATATATATATATATATATATATATGAATATATACATATATACACATGTGCCCCAGATGTATGTAGCCCACGGGCACATTAAAGTCCGGCGACATGTACCGCAAGGAGAGCATAAGCCTAGGTATCCAGTTAAGGGAGCCCGTATGGGGCACTCACGGCAGAAGATGGCGTCCATACGAGGAGAGGGTGAAGGGGGCGGGCCAGCGCGGAGCGCGCCAGCACATGGCCCCGCCCCCCTCCGACGCGGGATTCACTCCCAAGCCGCGCTTCCAGCCGATAGGCCTGGAGACGGCAGACGACGCCAAGGCGGGAGAGCGCCAGGCCCCGCCCCCCTCACTGAGGGAAGTAGAAGGTTGCGCTCCCCGGCCAATATGGCCACGAAGCCAACCCTAAGAGAACCGGCCCGCCGCAAGAGAGCGCGCATGCGGGCCGAACGTTAACACCAACACACACACATACACATGATTAAACACGCACACTGAAAATAAAGGTCAGGTAGTCAGCCCCCCCGCCCCCCTGGAGGAGAGTAAGGGACCCGGAAGGGGGGGAACCCTGCCAGAATCCGGCCCTAAGCCTAGCGGGACGGGGCATCCCACACCAGGATCACCAAAACCTGGATAACCGCCTACCCCATGGTGGGGTCTCACGGTGGAGCGGTGCTCCTACTGCACCCAAAGGGTGCTCCTATCTTTACCAAGAACCCGCAGCCGAAGCTGGGAGGCTCAATACAGGGACAATTTAGGAGGGTCCTGGCAGCAATAGGGACAAAAATGGCCCGGGCGCGAGCCCGGCTTACCTGCAAGTAAGAGAAGCCTTCATCTTCTGTCTTGCTCGCTCCCTGCAGAGAAGACAACTGGGGAATTGGTGGGAGGTCCCAGGTAGTTATGGACCAGGAGGGGCTTCTTTTTTTGCATTCATCTCTGCAGAAGTTCGCCCTCTACTGGAGAATAACCCAACTGTCAAGAAGTATTGAAGCGGAGTGTATGTCACACTTGGAATATATATGCCTCACTGGCTTATCCTGATGGGGCATCCTGGCAAGGAACACCATCCATTGAGATAGCACTGCTGCGGCTGCTGAAGACTGCCTGTGTCTCCTAACACACTGTCCCAGCGCACCACCGTCTCTGCTGTCGCTGCTCTGTGTCTCTCCCCTCTGTGGACACACAGGGGACAGGAAGGTTGCTTGGAACGCACGTGGTTCCCGGATGGAAGTGATTCCCCTGGTCCGGAAATCATCACAGAAGGCGCCTGAGTTTTGGCCCCGTCCGGAGGTGCAGCTTCCCCTCCAGCCATTTTCTACGCTTCTGAGTAAGCGTAGAAAGTGCAATATCCTGCAAAGGTTCAAAAGGTGGACCCTGCAAGGCAGAAAGAACCAAATTCAAATCCCAAACTGGGAGCAAAGGCTTCCTAGGAGGCCGCACATGCGTAACCCCTTGGAAAAAGGTCTTAACCAGAGGATGAAGAGCAAAAGACACAAATGCCGGAAGCTTGTGATTGTGACGAGAGGCAAAGAGGTCCACCTCCGGAGTCCCCCACCGGTGGCAAAGCGACCAAAACACCTTGGGGCTGAGCGACCATTCCCCCCTGCGAGATGACCCTAGTAACATAGTAACATAGTATGTAAGGCTGAATAAAGACTTTAATCCATCCAGTTCAGCCTGTTTAACTCCTTCCAGTGGTCTAGTAGCCATAGCCGGAAATGTTATTACATGCCAGGAAGGCATCAAGGCCACTTTTGAACATTTTTAATGTATCCCTCATTACTACCTCCTCTGGCAGTGAGTTCCATAGTCTCACTGCTCTTACAGAGAAGAATCCCCTCCTATGTCGGTGGAGAAAGCACCTTTCCTCTAACCTTAGTGGATGCCCCCGGGTTATGGTTACACTCCAGGGTATAAATAGATTGTGGGACAGATCCTTGTATTGACCCCGAATATATTTATACATAGTTATTAGATCACCCCTCAATCGTCTTTTTTCTAGACTAAATAAGCCTAACTTGGACAATCTTTCCGGGTACTCTAGCCCCCGCACTCCTTTTATTAACTTTGTTGCCCTTCTTTGAACGTGCTCCAGTTCTGATATGTCCTTCTTAAACACAGGTGCCCAGAACTGTACACAGTATTCCATATGGGGTCTGACCAGTGACTTGTACAGGGGTAAAAGGATGCTCTGGTCATGAGCACCCATGCCCCTCCTGATGCACCCCATGACCCTATTTGCCTTGGCAGCAGCTGCCTGGCATTGATTACTACAGTTGAGCTTATTGTCAACTAAAACCCCTAGGTCCTTTTCCATTGTTCTTTTACCAAGTGTTTCTTTATTTAGTGTGTAATCATGACACAGATTTCTCCTTCCCATGTGCATAACCTTACATTTATCTGTGTTAAACTTCATTTGCCATTTAACTGCCCATGCTTCCAATTTATCTAAATCTGTTTGTAGTTGCCTGTTGTCCTCCTTTGTTTTAATTACTTTACTCAGCTTAGTATCATCTGCAAAGATTGAGACTTTACTGTTTAATCCATACCCAATGTCATTTATATATATATTGAAGAGAACTGGTCCCAGAACTGACCCTTGTGGTACTCCACTAGTAACAGTGACCCAATCTGAGTGTGTACCATTGATAACCACCCTCTGCTTCCGATCACTAAGCCAATTTCCCACCCATCTGCACACGTTTTCCCCCAGTCCAAGCATTCTCATCTTTTGTACCAGCCTTTTATGTGGCACAGTATCAAATGCTTTAGAAAAGTCAAGATATATGATATCCAATGACTCCCCCTGATCTTGAACTTACCTCCTCATAAAAGCTGATCAGGTTTGTCTGGCAGGAGCGATTCCTCATAAATCCATGCTGATATGGAGTAATAAGGTCATTTTCCCCAAGGTGCTCCAGGATAGTATCCCTTAAGAAACCTTCAAACAGCTTGCCCACCACAGATGTTAAGCTTACCGGTCTGTAGTTCCCAGGTTCCCCCCTAGATCCCTTTTTGAATATTGGCACCACATTTGCCAAGCGCCAATCCCTCGGAACAAACCCTGTAGTTATGGAATCCACAAATATTAGAAATAATGGCTTGTCTATTACTGTACATAACTCCCTTAAAACACGAGGATGTATGTCATCTGGTCCCGGTGATTTATCGATTTTCATCTGCTTGAGACGGTGCCGGACTTCTTTCTTGGTTAGACCAGTGACATTTAATGGAGGGTTTCGGTTATTCCCCTGCATTTCACTGGGCATGTCAAATTCTTTTGTGAATATAGAAGCAAAGAAGTTGTTAAGCAAATTAGCTTTCTCCTCATTTCCCTCTATAGGGGTCCCCTCCTTGCTTTTCAGGGGGCCCACACCCTCAGGTTTGTACCTTTTACGGTTTATGTAGCTAAAGAATAATTTGGGGTTAGTTTTACTCTCTTTCGCGACCAGTCTTTCTGTCTCCAGCTTAGCTGCCCTTATCTATTGTTTACATTGTTTATTTTCTTCTTTATAGTTTTTTAACGCTTCCACTGTCCCTTCCTGCTTTAAACGTTTAAATGCCTTTTTTTTGTTGTTTATTGCCCCCTTAACCTTTTTATTTAGCCACATCGGTTTACATGTGTGTCTAATAGTGTTATTCCTGTAAGGTATATATCTGTCACACTGAAAATTAAGTATTCCTTTGAAAGTATCCCATTTAGCGTCCATGCTTTTGTTCTTAAGGACATTTTCCCAGTCAATGCAGTGTAGGGCATCTCTAAGTTGGTCAAACTTTGCCTTTTTGAAGTCCCGCGTTTTTGTGACTCCTTGATAAGGCACCCTAGTGACTGCTAATTGGAAATTAATGATATTATGATCACTGCTTCCAAGGTGTCCCCCAACCTGTACCTTTATTACTTTGTCTGGTACATTGGTTAGTATTAGGTCCAATATGGCTTTCCCCCTTGTTGGAGCTTGTACTTGTTGGGAAAGGTAGCCATCTTTTGTTTTAGATAAAAAACTATTACTTTTCTGCGAAACACATGTTTCAGCATCCCAGTCTATATCTGGGTAGTTAAAGTCCCCCATAATCACTACCTCATTTATTTTAGCGGCTATATCTATTTGCCTTAGCATCATATTTTCTATGGATTCGGATATATCTGGAGGTTTATAGCAAACCCCCATCAGTATTTTATTTTTGTTTCTCCCTCCATGTATTTCTACCCATACCGACTCCACATGGTCATTCCCCTCACATATATCCTCCCGCAGAGTGGGCTGTAGAGAGGATTTTACAATTAAGCAGACTCCACCCCCTTTGCGTTTTTTACGGTCCCTCCTAAACACACAGTATCCCTGTAAATTTACTGCCCAGTCATAGCTTTCATCCAGCCAGGTCTCTGTTACCCCCACTATATCATATTGTTCTTCTGTTATTATCAGTTCTAGTTCATCCATTTTATTAGTCAAGCTTCTAGCATTTGTAAGCATGCATTTCAAATGCTTATGACAATTTTGATAATTTTGTATATTGCCCTTATTCCTGCTAGATGTGCTAACCCCTCCCCCCTCTCCACCCCCAGTTTCATGTCTACACCCACTGTCACTTTCTTTCCTAACTTCCCCTTTGTAATAGCTTTTACCCTCCCCCCCAATGCTCAGTTTAAACACTCCTCTAACCTTTTAGCCATCCTCTCCCCCAGAACAGATGCACCCTCCCCATTGAGGTGCAACCCATCCCTGCCAAAGAACCTGTAGCCAACTGTGAAGTCGGCCCAGTTCTCTAAGAACCCAAACCCCTCCTTTTTACTCCAATTTTTGAGCCACCTATTTACAGGTGCTCAGGAAGTCCGCCTCCGTGTTCTCCACTCCCGGAATGTACACTGCCGAGATACATGGGACATTGCTCTCTGTCCAATCCAGGATCAAAGACACTTCCCTGAGGGCACGCCTGCTGCGAGTCCCTCCCTGGTGATTGATGTAGGCAACCGCCCTCTGGTTGTCCGAGTGTACAGCACGACCCCGAAGGTGGGGGGTCAACTGGGAGAGAACCAACCTGATCACCCGCAGCTCTAGAATATTGATGGGCACGTGGGCCTCCTGGGGACCCCACTGACCCTGGAACTTCAGAGACGGCCAAACTCCCGCCCTAGCCGGTCAGACTGGCATCCGTAGTGACAATCTCCCAGCGTGGAGGCAGAAAGGACCTGCCCACTAGAAGATTCCTCGAGTCCAGCCACCAGGAGAGGGACTGCCTGACCGGAGGGGACAGAGCAAACTCCTGATCCAGGGACTCCTGATTCCGATCCCAAGCCGACAAGATATGTAACTGAAGAGGTCTCATGTGAAACTGAGCAAAGGGAAGCGCCTCGAAGCAAGATACCATGAGACCCACCAACTGCATCCCCTGCCGAATGGAGGGGTGAGGACACGACAGCAGGGCCCACGCGGCCAGGTTGCAAAGTCTTGGGGCGGCCAGGCTGCAAACTCTTATCTTGTATCCGGAGAAAACCGGTATGCCTGACCGGAGGGGACAGAGCAAACTCCTGATCCAGGGACTCCTGATTCCGATCCCAAGCCGACAAGAGATGTAACTAACGAGGTCTCATGTGGAACTGACCAAAGCGAACCGCCTCGAAGCAAGACACCATGAGACCCACCAACTGCATCCCCTGCCGAATGGAGGGGTGAGGACACGACAGCAGGGCCTGCGCCTGCGTCTGAATGCTCCCCACTTTCGGATGAGGGAGAAATACCTTGACCTGAGAAGTATCCAGCGTCATGCTCAGGAAAGACCTTGCCAAAGACGGAGATAGTGAAGACTTGGGATAGTTGATCACCCAGCCGAAGGACTCAAGAGTGGACGTCACCACCTGAGTATCCCTCTCGGCCTGATGAAGAGACTGAGCAGCAATCAGAATGTCGTCCAGGTAAGGGAGGATGTGAATGCCCTGGTTCCTCAGGAGAGCCATGACGCCAGCCAGCACCTTGGGGAAAACCCGAGGAGATACCGAAAGGCAAGGCCACAAACTGGTAGTGTTGATCCCCCAGAGCGAACCTCAGGAACCTCTGGTGACCTGGGAAGATGGGCACGTGAAGGTAGGCATCCTTGATGTCCACCGTGGTCATGAAATCGGCCGGCCGAAGGTAACTTACTGCCGATCATAATGTCTCCATGCAAAAGTGCTTGCACCTGACGAACTTGTTAAGGCCCTTTAAGTCCAGGATGGGCCTCAGAGAGCTGTTCTTCTTGGGCACTGTGAACAGGTTGGAATAGTACCCCCGACCCTGTTCCTGAAGAGGTACGGACGCCAGAAGACGTTGAACGTCCAGCCGCAGTCCCTGAGCCGACACAGGGTTTAGAGACATCCAGGATCGGAGGAATCTTGGGGGCGGCCAGGCTGCAAACTCTATCTTGTATCAGGAGGAAACCACCTCCTGAATCCACCGGTCTGAGACGCGAAGCCTCCAGACGTGAGCAAAAAACCTAAGCTGTCCCCCCACCCGGTCGGGTGAGGGCGCCTCCTCATGCCTGAGGGGCCTTGGGGGGGGGGGGCTTGGGCTTGGTTCCCCAGGAGAGACTGGGGCACCCGCGGGATCTGCCTCAACCCCAAGAGTCTCTGCGACTACCTGAGGAGGACCCACGACCTCCCCTTGAAGGACGAAAGGAAGAGGAGCCCCGAAAGGGCCGAGCCTGCTTTCTGCGTCGGGGGAGCCTACCATCCTTGGTCAGGACATCAAGACGCTCACCAAAAGGATGGAGACCCGTGAAAGGCAGCCCAGTGAGAGACTTCTTAGCGGCAGTGTCAGCTACCCACTGACGCAACCACACGGACCGACGCATAGCAACCAACAGGGCCGAGGCACTACCGCCCAGCCGGATGGCATCGTCCATGGCAGCCAGCACAAAGGCGATAAAATCAGAGCAAAGCAAAAGGTCCTTATAATCCTCCCTCTTACCAGAGCGTGCGGCCTCAGCAAGGCGCCTGACCTTTTTTTTAATGGTAATGGCCACAATAGCTGCAGCGCAGACCGGGCGCAAACCGGCCCCTACAAAAGGTGAAAGCATGACTAGCCAGCTGATCCATACGCCGGTCCACACTATCACGCAGTGTGGTAGTGTCTGGTGACGGCATGACCGAAGTGTTAGAAAGCCCCAGGACCGGAGCGTCCACCTCAGGTGGGCACGACCAACGCTTAACCAAGTCGGCCGAGAATGGATACCGTCTATCCAGCCCCTTGGGCCCCGAGGGTAACCTATTAGGGCGTTCCCATTCCCTAAGAACCATATTTGAGAAATGGCCCTGTTCCAGGAACTCCAAAGCGTTGCTTGCCAAGGTGGAAGAGCCCTGCCTCTTCTTCGCCACCTTAGGGGGGCCGATGGGTAATGTATCAAAGACAGCCGACAAGAGTCTATCGGTATCATCCGGGAGCCAGGTCTCCTCATCCAAGGAGGACCCTAGGTCACTAACGTACTCGCCCTGACGATCCCCAGAGGAGCCCGAGTCACGGAACAACTCCCCCTCCTCTGGGGAGTCACGGCCGCCATGCATGTCAAGGCCCTCGTTCTCATCGGCAAAGAGGGACAATTCAGCGTCTAGATGCCGCTTTTTGCTAGAGGCCTTGCCCGCCGCCGGTCGGGCCAGCTGCCGCTCAATGCTGGCTACGCACAGCGCCAGATCTGATTGCGACCCCTGCTAGCTTCCCCCTCACTGGGGTCTAAATGCAGACGCGGGGGAGTAGAGGATGCCGTAGGGAGGACAGGACTGGAAAGAGATGCACTCGTCCCAACCTGTTCCGCAGTAATACTATGTGCCCCACACATGACACACAGCCAAGCCTGCCCCGAGGGGCCCCCAAGCTCGCTATCCCCAGAAGCCTCCATATGGTGATTATCAAAGGCACAATAGGCCAACACAGGGTAATGGCTAAGAGAAGCCACCCGGGATGCCCCCAAGGGATGCCCAAAAGAGAGTGGACCGGGAAAAAAAAGGGGGGGGGGGTATTGGACCGGGAGAAACCACAAACTGCTATCCCCTGAAAGACATAGGCAAGAGAACCATGAGAATCCCGCAGCACATGCCCAACAGTATCCCCCGCAGAGAACTCACGGACCAAGTGAGGCGAGCACCGTGCGCGTGAGCAGCAGCGACAGTCAGACCCACAGGATGAAGACAACGGGAAGGGGCCAGCAAGCATCCAGGATCGCCAGCGGGCGGAGCAGAGAGATAGAGCCGGCAGACGAGATCTCCACAATGGCCAGCTCAGGCATTAAAATGGCGCCGCAGCGCGGAACCTCGAGGGGCAGGCCGCAGGGGGATGACGCGACACACCAACGAAGGGCGCAAAAACGGCCCTCGCAATAGTGAAGGCACAGAGCCCCATGACAGGGACTCACCGCCGACAGACAGATAGCGCCTCCCGGCGGCAGAGACCAGAACAGCGCACGCCGTCACCCGATATACCCAGATGTAATGATTGAAATGAAACAGGCCGTGCTGTACACAAGGAAAAACAGGCTGGCTCCTACTTGTGTATACATGTTTCTCTCCCTCCAATCAAGGATGGTGCATGCACTTTTGTGACTGGAAGGTGGGGTGCATGATGGAGCAAGCCGTCAGCATAGGAACAGCAGTTTCTTGGCTGCAGGAGGTAGATGAGTATTAACGAGTATCCATTTATTCCCCCCCCCCCCCTTTTGCACTTTGTTCCTTTGCACTAGCAGTCTGTCAGCTATGAGTACAGTGAGCCCTATTCCTGGAAGAATGTAAAATGATTAATTCCAGAAACCCAATAAAATAATTGCAAATGTGAAATGACACGGTAGGTGTATATGCCAGCAAAAAGGAGACTACCGTATATATGTTTTTCTATTTTATATAACCTTGGAAACCATGGAGGGGCAAGTTAAAATAGCAGGTACACATAACATTTCATAACACAGGGAAACATACAATTCTGTGAAATACTCACCTGTAGAATTGGTATTATTTGTATACAGTACGTCCTGCTCCAGATATAGTAGTACTTACACTTGGGTTATCCTCCGCCAGATGGTGCTGCACTGCAGAGACATGAAAAAACAGGCTCCTCCCGGCCCCTCAAATACCCAGCATTGAAAAGCAGTGAACAAGAAGCCGGGAGAATTTAACCACCCAAAAACAACTGGTAATGATAACAATGACAATGATCACCATACAGGGGATCCAGAATAATGCAAAAACCAGGGTGGGGTGGAGCAGGACGTACTGTATACAAATAATATCAATTCTACAGGTGAGTATTTCACAGAATTCTATTATTATACTATAGTATTCTTAGTATACAGTACGTCCTGCTCCAGATATAGTACTTACACTTGGGACATCCAATAGCAGTGTCCATAAAGTAGGGTGGGATCCCCAACAAAAGGTGACAGCAGACAGTTTAAACCACTGCCGCCTGCAAAACCTTGCGGCCAAAAACAGCATCAGCTGAGGCCCTAACATCCACCTTGTAGAACTTTGAAAAGGTATGAACAGAGGACCAAGTAGCGGCCTTGCAAACTTGTTCAACAGAAGCCTGGTGCTGGAAGGCCCAAGAGGCACCAATAGCACGAGTAGAATGAGCAGTAAGGCGGAAGGGAGGACACTTCCCCTTAGCAGAATAGGCCTGAATCACAGCCTGACGGACCCATTTGCTGATAGTAGATTTAGCAGGAGCCAGACCCTTCCTAGGACCAGAAGGGACCACAAAAAGAGCATCAGTTTTTCTGAATGGCGCAGTAGCCACCAGATAGTACTTCAGACACCTAACCACATCCAAGGAATGCAAGACCCTCTCCTTAGCATTACTAGGATTAGGGCACAAGGAAGGAAGAACAATGTCCTGATTCAGATGAAAAGCAGACACGACCTTAGGCAGAAAATCTGGCTTGAAGCTAAACACCACCTTGTCCTGGGGTCTCTCAAAGTAGGGGGGCTGGATGGAAAGCGCTGCCAACTCAGACACACGCCTAACAGAGGTGATAATAGTAGACTTGGCAGGAGCCAAACCCTTCCTAGGACCCGAAGGGACCACAAAAAGAGCATCAGTCTTCCTGAAAGCCGCGGTGACTACCAGGTAATACTCAGACACCTGACCACATCCAAGGAATGCAGAACCCTTTCCTTAGCGTTGCTAGGATTAGGACACAATGAAATATGAACAATATCCCGATTCAAATGAAAAGCAGACACCACCTTAGGCAGAAAATCTGGCTTAAAGCGGAACACCACCTTGTCCTGGTGTCTCTCATAGTATGGGGGCTGAATAGACAGAGCCGCCAGCTCAGACACCCGCCTGACCGAAGTAATAGCCACCAGAAAAACAACCTTGAGGGTAAGCACAGCCATAGCAGCATCCTGAATAGGCTCAAAGAGAGCACTCTGCAAGGCAGACAAAACCAAGTTCAAATCCCAAACAGGGACCATAGGTTTACGTGGGGGACGCACATGAGTGACCCCCTGGAAGAAGGTCTCAACCAAGGGATGCTGAGCAAAAGACTTCTGAAAGAAGACAGACAGGGCAGAAACCTGACCCTTCAGAGTACTGAGTTTTAGACCCAACTCCAATCCATGCTGTAAAAACTCCAGAACCCTGGGGACTAAGAACTCCCTACAGGGAAGAGACCTAGACTCACACCAATCAATGTAGGTACACCATACCCTATAATAGATGGCAGAAGAAGTTTTCTTCCTAGCCTGCACCATGGTATCCACCACCGAGGCAGACAAGCCTTTCTCCATCAAGATAGAGGTTTCAGCAGCCAGGCCGTCAAAGCAAGAGTTTGTAAATTGGGATGGCGTAAGGAGCCCTGAGTGAGCAGATCTGGCGCCCCTGGCAGGATGTACTGGTCTACTGCCATTTGTACCACGTCTGCGAACCACACTCTTCTGGGCCACCTTGGGGCCACCAGAATCACTGGCACCCTTTCCAGAGCAATTTTGCGCAGAACCCTGCCCAGCAGGGGGAAAGGAGGAAAGACATACAGGATCCGAAATTCTTTCCATGACATTGACAGAGCATCCGTGGCCAAGGCCAGAGGATCCTGAGACAAGGAGACAAAGGCCGGGAGCTTGTAATTGTGACGGGATGCGAACAGATCCACATCCGGTAGACCCCAAGGGTGACACAGGGACTGGAATACCCTGTTGCAGAGGGACCACTCCCCCTGACGGGAAGTCCCCCTGCTCAGAGAGTCTGCCAGTAGATTCTCTACCCCCGGGATATACACAGCCGAAATGCATTGAACATTGGCCTCCGCCCATGTCAGAATCCGCGACACCTCCTGGAGGGCACCTCTGCTCCGGGTCCCTCCCTGATGGTTGATGTAGGCAACTGCCGTCCTGTTGTCTGAGTGCACCTGCACAGCCAGACCCTTCAGGTGGTTGGTCAACTGCTCCAGTACCAACCTGATCGCCCTCTTGGTTCCAGAATGTTGATGGGCAGGTGGGCCTCCTGAGGGCCCCACCTCCCCTGGAACCGCAGGGACTTCCAGAATCCCCCCCAACCTGACAGACTGGCATCCGTGGTGACCGTCTCCCAGGAGGGGGCCAGGAAGGACCTGCCCTGTAGCAAGTTCTTGTGGTCCAGCCACCACGAGAGGGAACCTCGGACCAAGGGGGGAAGCACACAAACCCTGTCCAAAGACGTGGGGTCCTTGTCCAATACTGACAGAAGGTGAAGCTGCATAGGCCTCAAATGGAACTGAGCAAAGGGCACTGCCTCGAAGCTCGCCACCATCAGGCCCACCAGCTGCATTCCCTGCCTGAGGGAGGGCTGGGGGCACGAGAGCAGGAACCTCACCTGCGCAGTCAGAGTTTCCACCTTTTGTTGAGGAAGGAATATCCGTGACTGAACCGTATCCAGAATCATCCCCAGGAATGGTGTCACCGACGAAGGGGACAGAGAGGACTTGGGATGATTGATCACCCAGCCGAAGGACTCCAAGGTGGACACCACCAGCTGAGTGTCCAGCTCCGCCTGCTGTAGGGACCGTGAAGAGATGAGAATGTCGTCCAGGTAGGGCAGCATGCGTATGCCCCCTGACCTTATCAGAGACATCAACCCCGCCAGCACCTTGGTGAACACTCTGGGAGCTGAAGTGAGGCCAAATGGTAGGGCCACAAACTGGTAATGTTGATCTTTCAACGCGAATCTGAGAAACCTTTGATGCCCCGGGAACACAGGAATGTGAAGGTAAGCATCTTTGATGTCCACAGACGTCATAAAATCCCCTGGGCGCAGGGAGCCAATGGCAGAGCGCAGAGTTACCTTGCGAAAGCGTCTGTTCTTGACAAATCTGTTGAGGACCTTTAAATCCAGAATGGGCCTGACTGACCCATCTTTTTTGGGCACTGTGAAAAGGTTGGAATAGAACTCCTTGCCCAATTCTCTTAAGGGGACCCTGCAAATGACCCCCAGATCCAGAAGGCCTTGCACGGCCTGTAGCAAGACCTGAGCTGATACAGGGTCCTGGGGGATCCGGGACCTGATGAATCTAGTGGGGGGCCGCACAGCAAACTCTATCTTGTAACCAGAGGACACTACCTCCTGAATCCACCGGTCTGAGACTTGGCGCCTCCAGACGTGCGCGAAGTGCTGTAGCCGCCCCCCCACCCTGTCGGGCGAGGGCGCCCCATCATGCCTGAGGGGTCTTGGGAGGGGCTTTGGACCCCCAGGAGGAGCCCGGACATCGTCCTCTGCTCCTATGCCAGGAATCTGCGCGAGCCCCTGCGAAGGACACCCCCTTCCCCTGCTTAGCGCCTCGGTAGGGGACTGAAGGGGGGCCCTGGTTCCGAAAGGGCCGAGGCTGCCGCCTGCGCTGGGGTAACTTACCTCCTTTAGCAAAGAGGTCTAGGCGGTCCCCAAACAGGCGTAGCCCCTAAATGGAAGTCCAGTAAGGGCTTTCTTAGCAGCATTGTCAGCAGCCCACTGGCGCAGCCATACCGCGCGGCGTATAGCTACCGCCAAGGTGGAAGATCTAGCACACATCCTAAGTGCATCATCCGATGCAGACAGGATAAAGTTAATAAACACATCATAGGTAGACAGTGCATTAATAGTATCAGGTGGCAAATCGTCTGGGCCATCAAGTGCATTCCTGACCATGATCCTGAGTGGCACCGCAGTAATAGCCAAAGCGCAAACCGGGCGCAGCGCCCCCCCCCCAAATGCAAGGGCATGGCATGCCAATTGGTCAATGCGCCAGTCCTCAGAGTCCCGCAGCGCAGTAGTGTCAGTAATAGCCAAAGCGCAAACCAGGGCGCAGCGCCGCCCCCCCAAATGCAAAGGCATGGCATGCCAATTGGTCAATGCGCCGGTCCTCAGAATCCCGCAGCGTAGTAGTGTCAGCAGGGGAGTGCATAATAGAGGTGTTAGACAGCCCTAGAATAGGAGCATCGAGCTTGGGGGTGATGACCAGCACTTGACCATATCAGCAGGAAAAGGATACTTCCTGTCCAAACTCGTAGGAATCCCGGGAAGTCTACTGGGATGTTCCCACTCCTTAAGCACGAGGTTACTGAAATGGGTTTGCTCGGGAAATTCCAATCGAGCCTTAGCAGTATGAAATAGCTCAGCCCTTTGCCTGGGAGCCGCAACAGGGGGACAAAACCTCAAAAATCTGAACCAGCAGTTTGTCAGTATCGTCCGGGGTCCAGTGATCAGAGCCAGAATCATCATGACCCCTTGACTTCTCGTCAGATGACCCTGAGTCGGAGAAGAGCTCCCCTTCGATCCGAGGGGGTATGGCCATATAGATGCAAAAACTCATCAGACCCTGTAGGGAAAAGAGCGGTATCAGGGGCTAAGTGCCGTTTTATTGCGGTGGCCTTACGCGCTAAGGTATTAGCAAGCAATTTTTCAACACTGGCCAGTCTAGCAGCCACATCAGGATGAGAATCCCCGCTTGTATTGGGGGTTAGACTCAGGCTTGGGGGAGTAGGTGAAGTGAGGCGAGGTGCAGGCCCAGCCACAGGAGGGGCGGGAAGTACCATTAGCGCCTGCTGTGCACAAGGAACACAGACCCGTGTATTGTCACCGCTGATAGGTGAGACCCCACAAGCTACACACAGCCGGGCTTGTCCCGAAGGAACCCCGGTCACAATATCCTGGGATGCCTCCATATGGTGATTAATAGGCCCAATAGGCCAGTAGGGATTGACACTGAAGCTACCCTGGATGCCCCAATGACCCGCAGGGAAGTGGGAGAAATTATACTAGGCCCAACTGGCAATTACACCGGGCCGGGAGAAGCCACTGGATTCAACCGTCTGAAAGACATAAGGGGAATAAAGGGTGTCAGAACCACGCAAGTAAGCAAGGAGCATGAAAATCGCCCGCGAGGGCACTTACAGACCGCGGAAGGAGGGGGACCGATACCACGCGCGTGACTACCATCAAAATGGTGCCAAGCGAACCTCGAAGGGCGGGCCAGAGCGGCCCATGACGCGGAGCCAGGTCCCCGCCCCCTCAAAGAGCGCGAAGCTCTAAGACAGTAGACAAGGTTGTCATGAGGAGCAAAGTGTATGACACACTTAGAATAGATGATTTGCCAATGATGACGCCGCGGAGTCGCCGCCGCCCGGCGCAGCACATCCAGTGAAGCAAAGAGGCGCGCGCGGCGGCGGCAGATACACAAATAAGGCTGCGAATCAGCGTGGTGTCTGACACCAAGTATGCAAGTCAAAGGACATTACTAAAGGCCACAAGCGTGTAATCCAATACACTGAGACCACACACACACACCGCCCCCCTTTCTTTGCCCCCCGAGCTACGGGGGGAACGAGGGAGGATGGCGACCCTTTGTACAGGGCCCACCGCTACACGGGGCATGGGCAATAATGCGGGAGGGGCATCCCCTAGAGGCTACCATCAGCCTAAACCGCCTACCCTTTGGTGGGGGACTGCGGTGGAGCATGGCTCCATAAGCACGCATGGTGCTGCCTACCTTCACCCGACCAGCGCAGTCCAGGCTGGGAGGCACATCACAAGGAGGACGGGTGGGAATAGTCCAACAGGGCCGCAGGCTTTAATAGCCCCGCTCACCTGTGAGAGAGTGATACTTCATGTCTTCGCAGTCAGCACTGCAGAGAAATCTGGGGATTTGTGGGAGGTCCCCGGGTATTTGAGGGGCCGGGAGGAGCCTGTTTTTGCATGTCTCTGCAGTGCAGCGCCATCTGGCGGAGGATAAGCCAGGTGTAAGTACTATATCTGGAGCAGGACGTACTGTATACTAAGAATATTATATTAAACAAGCAACAATACTCAGCACTTTATTTTTGCGTATATGCAAAATTGGAAAAGGAACACAATGTGATGCAGGATGGAGGACATACCTTGGTAGCAAGCTGTGACACTGGAGACTGTAGGTCAGCCTGAAGCAGCTGGTCCTTACTCTAAAGAGAGAAAACAAAATTAGCAGTTATCCCATTAGCAGACTATTTGCATGCATTTTGTGCTGGATCAAGCTGTTAAACCTTTTCTGCCCTGCAGATTAGTAGCTATTACTATTACTGCTTTACAGGAGCAGAAAAGATGCACCTGTAATCTGCCCATAATGCGCAAATCCAGGCAAGTAAAATGAATTTGCGGCGTGTTTATACAATTCAAACAGGGCTGCTGTATACAAGTAGGTATGATGTGTTTTACTCTATATTGTGCCATTCCTCCCTTGAAGGACTGAGCAGTCTTCTCAGAAGCATTTAGTCTTCTTTAGTGATCGTCATGTAATACTTCGCTATTTGCAGACATATTGGAATAAAATAATATAAACACACAGTTAGGTCAATAAATATTTTTTTCCTGTTAACTGAAACATATTCAAGCTATAGTTAAATAACGTAATAAAGAGTCCAAACTCAGCTTTCATTTGAGGATATCCACATTAAAACTGGATGAAGGGTTTAGCAGTTCTAGCTCCTTTTAACATATGCCACCCTTTTTTTAAACGTAATTGGTTGAAACCCCTTTGTTGGCTATGACTGCCTGAAACTCATGGACATCACCAAACGCTGTGTTTCCCCTTCCTCTTACTTCAGTGGATTTCAATTGCCATTTGTTTGTGGGCCTCTTTCTTAAGTTTTACAAATGAAATGCGGCTTAACTGGGTTGAGATCAGGTGACTGACTTGGTCATTCAAGAATATTCATAGGCGGTGACACTGCTGGCTGTTGTAGTCCGACAGAGCTGGCTCCCTTGACGCTCCTGTCATTCTCCGCAGGCACATGTCGCTGTGCGGGCTCCGGGGTAGGGGTCATGTCTGCAGGAGATACTGCCTTTTCCGCCATTTTGCTGGAAGACGGGGGTCTCTGTTCTTCAGGCCTCGTCGCCTCAAAAAATGTGGTAATGGGGGGATTCTGCTGGCGTCTAGATGATCCCCTTGTCTTCTTCTTCTTAGACATAGCAAGATTTAGCTGCTGCGCTATTATATATTCTGCTTTTTAAGGGGACTTGTGGAGAGCCCTCGTGCCTACACGTCCTATTCCTCCATTGGCAAGCCATGCTCCTCCCATTCAAGAATATTCCACGTCCACTTCTGGGTAGCTATGGCTTTATGTTTTGGGTCATTGTCCATCTTTGTTATGAAACGCTGACCAATCAGTTTGGCTGCATTTGGCTGGACATGAGCACAGAGTATGTTTCTGGATACCTCAGAATTCATCCGACTGCTTCTGTCCTGTGTCACATCATCAAACACTTGTGGCGCAATGCCAACTGCCAGCCATGCATGCCCACCCACCCACCACACCTTTTTCTTTGACTTTTTTCTTCCCATCATTCTGGTTGATCTTGGTTTCATTTGTCCAAACAATGTTCTTCCAGAACTGTGTTGGCTTTTTTAGATTTTTTTTCAGTCCAATCTAGTTGTTTTTCTTGAGTCTTATGTGGCTTGCAGCGTGCAGTGAACCCGCTGTATTTATTTTCTCTTTAGGGTAAATTTGGATATTGATATGCCTACATCCTGGAGAGTGCGGTTCACTTGGTTGGCTGTTGTGAAGGGGATTCTCTTCACCATGGACATTATTCTGCGATCATCCACCGCTGTTGTCTTCTGTGGGCGTCCAGGTATTTTTGCATTGATGAGTTCACCAGTGCTTTCTTTCTCTGGATGTACCAAACTGCAGATTTTGCCACTCCTAATATTGTAGCAATCTCTCAGATGTTTTTTCATGTTTGAGCATCTTAAAGTGGGCCAAAGCACAGGATTTTGACTACTCTGGGTTTTGGTCCTTGACCCCAGGGCACTCCGATTGGGGATGACCCTCTGTGTGAAACCCCCCCAGGTTGCCCAATCTAACTCGCCTTTCTCCGGTCCTACAATGCATGCACTACCATCCAATCAGTGCGCTAGGATATGCTCCCATCTAAGACTTGGCTACAATCAACATGGACTCGAGTGCGCCGGCGGCCCCATCCCCGCTACCCTCTTAACAGGGAGTGTTAGAGTTTACTGGGCCACCTGGGGGGTTTTACACATCCCAAATCTGGATGCCCTGGGGGGGGCTTGTATGTCTTCCCTGTAGTCTCAGACTCCAGGGTGGGTTTTGACCTGCATGGAAAGCTCATTTGACTGCATGTTTTTTTCACAGCAAAATCTTCCAAATGCAAGCACCACACCTTAAATAAGACCTTTTATCTGCTCAATTGAGAATTATATAACTCAATAATTGGCCACACCTGCCAATGAAACAGCTTCTTGGTCAATTATCCAATTAATTTTGGTCCCTTTAAAAACAGGGTGGCACATGTTAAGAAGCTGAAACTCATAAACCCCTCATCCAATTCTAATGTGGAAACCTCAAATGAAAGCTGAAAGTCTGGAATTAAGGGCAAGTCCATGATATATCAATAACTTTGTATGTTTCAGTAAACTGGTAAAAAAAAAATTAAATTTGTGTCAGTGGCCAAATAATTATGGACCTGTGTGTAATAAATATAAATATATATATATATATATATATATATATATATATATATATAGCCTTTCCCTGGGGCATCCCAAATCAGAATGTCCCACTGTGTGTACCTGCCCTCCCTCCTGGACTGGTGCAAAGCTCACCTTTGCCCTTGTTCCCATGTCAATGTAAACAATACCGGCTGCATCGCCACCATCTCTGGTCTGAGGGGGGCTCCTGAGAATATGCATAGCATACAATGCTGATTGGACAAGAGACCTTGTATGTGCTGTGTTACTGGGAAAACGTGCGCTTTTATGTGCGGGGTTTTGTTCTTCTTGAAAAAAAATGTGACCTAGGAGCACACTTGCAAACAGACCAGTGCTCGGAAGGAGTTTCCAGAGATATACTATTTACTGTCAAATATTCCACAAAATGCTAAATGTTTTAATCTGTGTATTAAGCACAATGTTTACTATAAGATAAACTACAGATTTAAATCTGTGACTGCTATAGCTCACAAAATGTCAAGCTCAGAAAAAAAACCTAACCTAGGCTTGACTGTTTACCCACACCCCTCATAGGCACTGGCAGTGTGAAAAAGAGATGGTCATATTTGACCTGAATTTCTGTTCTGGTCAAGCCAAAATGACCAGTCCAGTCTGAATGCAAACATTGCAGATTTTAGTCACCTGCTCTGCCACCATTACACCTTACAAATATTCACCGTATATACAGAGATTACCAGTCATCTGTCCTCGAAGTACAAGGATTAGCATGTGGGCTAGCAAGATAGTTATGTGTTGTAAATATTTGCTCTAAATACTTTGTAAAGCTCAAGAATAATGTTGCGGTCGATCTAAAGATTTGTCGCCTTATTGCTCATAATAGCGATCTTTCACAAAAACATGCTCTGCGCACCATGTGCGTTTTGTGGCCTATGGCTGTTTCCACATGCGGACGGTAATGCATCGAATAAGGAATTTTTGTCAGCCAAACAATACAACTCTCAACTGACTAAAGAAATCTCATAGATTGCATTTTCATGTATCTGATGATTGCATCATCTTTGGCAATTTCTTATTCACAAATCATTCCGTGGAACTGGGCCATAAATTCTAGCCCCCCTCCTGAAATGTAGGTGAACAGGAGGCTTAACACATCATAAATTCTTTATCTGATAGGAAAGAGCCATCCGTCCCCTGAGGCAACATTTTTGGTCCTTACGCTGCTGCAGCCAGCACTTTCATGTGCATACAAACAAGATGTAACACAACAAGAACTGCAGAGCGCCCTAAAGGTGGAAGCACATCCCCCCCCCTCGCCTTTAAACTTTTGTCAAAACAGCAGCTCAGTACACAAACGGACTGACTAAAAGGAAGTTAAAATGTGTACAGCCTGGCTTTGAAGAAGACGTGAACATGTCAGTACAACTCTGTCATCCTTACATGTCTCAACTATTTCTGAATAACCCAGCCCTTATGCTGACCAGATCAAAGCAAAAGACTTCTAATGGGTTGAAACCTACTGGAGGGGGGAAGTGCTTGTGTAAGATACAACTTCAGACAAAAGCTTTGCTTTTCCTGCTTGTTATTGTCTCTTTTTTTCATTTAAGCTCCTCAATTTCCCCAACTTCTTAGGAAGCCTACTTCTACTTACACTAGAGTGCTACTAAAATTGTCTAGATTCTTCCACAATTATTTGCAGGCTCTGTAGCAATTATAAATACAAAGTGACCTTTTACAAAGGTTGATAGGACCTGCAATTAGTTGGGAGTATGTGAACAAGAGCAGTACTGTGCAGTCATGTGCAATTGATTGTTGGTTCCCTATAATCGGCGGAGAAGGTCACATTTATTTAAATTTGCTGTGGGAGGGTAATGGTGATTTACAACTGCATGGTAGATGAATCGAAAGTGGCCTGTGTTGAGCTGAATATAGGCTTCAGCTGCAAAGGAAACATTTAGCATACAAGAGGTACTATATATACTGGGACCATGAATGAAGGTCACTCCAGCATAATAAATGTTTGGTTTCAGAAAGATGGGGAAGGGCTAAGCTTAGTAAAGACACGCAACAAGGACCAGTCTAAATGCAAGAAATAACATCCAACATGTGGTTCAGTAACCTGACTACAAACATTCCAGATAGTCACCTACTCTGCCACCATTACCTTCCAAATATTCAACATATATTACCAGTCATCTGTCCTGGAAGTACAAGGATTAGCTTAATGAGTGGCATGGCACACTCAGCGGCTTTCTGAGTGCCTAGGATGGCACAGAGACGGAAAAAAGAGATTAATTGAACAGCTCTGAATACTGCAGGGAATTCGGTGTAAATCCATTACTCCTTGTGTTGGGAGTGTGAACACTTTCTGGCCCAGGAAAGTACCTTTTTTCCTGGCAGTACAAGTTTCTGCAAGCATTGAACTATGAGCCGACTGGCTGAAAAATTCCATCATGGCCGCCCCAATATTGTATTGGTCAGGTATCACAGGATTTGTTAGTTTTTTTTTTTTTTTTTTAGGAAGAAACTGGACCAGCTCAGCCATCAAGGGAATATGGTCTGTTGTCCATTAGGGAAGTATAATTTCTTTTTCTTGTTTACATTCACCAGACAAACTTTAAACTTTGCTTTTTGACCTCTATGGTTAGCTATTTCTACTAACAAAAAAGGGATGGAATGTTTTGGGATGAAAATAGCGTCCCTGGTAAAAAGTATGAGTTTTCTAATGATTTACATATTCAGCTAATTTGCATACGCATACAGGGCTGACATATTCTGCTTTATAAGGTATATGAAAGGGATAGGAGTTGGACCTTATGCTTCAAAAGGAGCTCACAATCTTATATTTGATGACATCAATGGACATCCTACATAAATTTACAGAGGACCAAGCCCCCCCCCCAGGTTTTGATCTGCCTTATTTGGAATGCCCGTGTGTAAACCCCCCCCCAAATCAGCCACTTATTACCTTGCTCCACCCCCCCTCCCAAGGCACAAGTACGGGGTTTTCTCCAGAAAGCATTCATTGAGGTGCATATTAGTTCCTGGCAATAACTGCTTAATTAAAAGATTGCCAAGTGACTTCTGCTGGCTCCCCCCCCCCCCACTCCATCTGAGAGCACTGGCTATCAGCCATTCCAATATGCCTGGCAGGTTGTACGTACGTACAGATTGAGGGGTGACGGAAGAAGCTCCTTTGCTGTGGCACAAAAACTTTACTGTAACTTGCGCAAAGGGCACAAAAGAGGCATTCCTTAAAGTGGACCAACACCCAGGATTTTGACTATCCTGGGTTTTGGTCCACTTCAGGGGGGCACCCCGGTAAAACCCCCCAGAAAGCCCCCAAAACTCACCTCACCACGCTCCCACGTAGCCACGGACAAGCGGGTGACAGCGGCGGACAAGACAACGCGTCCGCCGCCGCCTCCCGCGCGCCCCTCTGACAGTGCGCGCGCCCGCGCCGGCCATTCAGAAATGGCCGGCGCGGGCACGCCTAGAGGGGCGCGCGGGAGGCGGTACGTTTTTCGGGGGTTTTGGGGGGGGGCCCCTCACCGCGGGACATCCCGATCTCTTATAGATTCCTGGGCTGATCCCCCCTGGGTGACAGTCCACTTTAAAGCGGACCTTCACCCTGAATAAGAGTCTATCTTATATGTTTCCCACACCCTGTACATACAGATTGTCCACATTAAAAATCATCCAACCTGCATCTCCTGCATGTTATGAGTCAACATTCAAGATGGCGGCTTATGGAACATCAGGCAGCCTGCAAACAGGAAGTGTCTTCTAACTGTGCTGCTCTGCATTCTGGGATTGCTGATATTTTCCTGACCCCAGCTCTGCTCTGTCTGAGCAAAGCACAGCTATAACCCACCCCCTGTACTTTATCCCACTCTCCTCTCCTCAGTATGTGTGATGCTTCTGAGTCAAGATGGCGGCACCCATATCCTAAAGTCCTGAACAGAGTTGCAGCCCAGCGGGGGAAAGAATAATAAGTAAGTGACTAAAAACTTAAAATATATTAATTTTATATGCTGGGGAATCATTTTTTAAGGGTTTGGGCTTTTCAATAAATCATGGTGAAGGTCCAGTTTAAACAACAAAACTGTAGATTAGTCCAACTGTACTGGACAGGCTTCCAGAACGCATATGCCTGGAACAGATCCCCCCCTCCCTGGTACAATACCTATTGAGCTTCGAGGATCTACAACTGTGAGACAGCTCATTTCTATAAGCACAGTTGCTTTCTTGTTTGTGAAGCTTGAACATCACCACTATTTGTGGGAACTACAGTGATTACATTTGCATTAAAGTGGACCATCACCCTCAGGTATAAGATTCCCGGGCCGATCACCTCCCTCCCCGCGGGACATCCGAGATCGGGATGTCCCGCGGGGTGAAACCCCCCCAAAACCCCCAAACCCCCTTACCTTAGCTTCCGTGGCTCCTCCGCTGCCGCCTCCCTCGCGCCCCTCTAGGCGTGCGCGCGCCCGCGCCGGCCGTCTGTGAATGGCCGGCGCGCGCGCGTCAAGAGGGACGCACGGGAGGCGGCGGCGGAGGAGCCACGGACAAGCGGCTGTCAAATCGCTTGTCCGTCGCCGCGGACAGAGGTGAGTTCGGGGGGGTTTCACACAGCGGGGCACCCCGATCGGGGGTGCCCCACCGAAGTGGACCAAGACCCAGGATAGTCAAAATCCTGGGTGTTGGTCCACTTTAATGCACCACAGTTGGCTTGATTGATAAAGGTTTTTTGCTCCTACTGCCACCTTTGCTAATTGTGCCATAACAGTAATAATAATACATATTCTAATGTCCTGCTCTGAGTTATAGATCTTTTGCGGTTTGCATTCTATCCATTTAAAAGTGTTCTGGTTTATAAAGGTAGTAAACTCAGTCATGTAAACCATGTGGACACATGAAGACTAGCAACTGCAATAAAACAGGTATACTTGATCAGTTGCTTGAAACCTCATAAATGGGGTATAATAGGGTGTTCATATTCCGTGTAATAAGTAGAAGGGCTTCAACCAAAACATGATGCATAACAGTACTATTGTAAGGGAATACACCTGTATGGATGTCAGGGTAAGAATGAGGAAAATTCTAGATATTAGTTGTATATGGATAGTAGTAATTGAGAAAGATGGATTTAAAGTGGACCAAAACCCTGGATTTTGCTCTGGTGTGTGAAACTCCCCAGGTTGGCCAACCTAACCCACCTCTCCCCGGTCCTACGGCACATGCCCTGCCCATCAACGTGCTTGGATTCGCTCCCGCCAAGTGGACCCCAGCACGCCGGCAGCTATCTTATAGATTCCCGGGCCGATCAGGGGTGGGTGTTGGACCACTTTAAGATGCCATAGAGCACAATATGCTGAAATGTATTGAAGTGTTTTTAGAAGTAAAAATATAAAATGTTAAACCAACTTATTGTTATAGAACTTGCTTTGGTGACTCATCAGAAATGAAAACTCCTGGTTTTAATTTCTGATTTTATCTACCAAGGTTTTTTGCTAAGGCTTAGGCTTTGCTAAGTTGTATAGTTTTGGTAACAGCGGTAATATCCTGAAGATACAGCAATCAGTACCTATTATATACACTGCCAACCCTTGCTGTATAAAATTAGCAAATATGGCAGGCGGCTTCTATAAGTTGGCGGAACAGAGTAACTTTCCTTCACTGGCCTGCAACTCTGTTCAGCACTCTAGGATACGGGCGCCACCATCTTGGCTCAGTAGCATCACATACTGAGCAGAGGAGAGGGGTCATAAGTGCAGGAGAGTGGGTTATAACTTTGCACAGACAGAGCAGAGCTGGGGGTCAGGAAAAGGTCAGCAATCCCAGAATGCAGAGCGACACAGTCAGAAGACACTTCCTGTTTGCAGGCTGCCTGCACCTCCATGGGCCGCCATCTTGGATGTTTAAAGTCTCAGAAAATGCACTAGATGCAGGTTGGATGATTTTTAATGTGGGCAATCTGTATGTAATGTATGTGTGGGAAACATATAAGATAGCAGGTAATGTATGTGTGGGAAACATATAAGATAGACTCTTATTCAGAGTGAAGGTCCGCTTTAAGCTCGATCTTCAGTGATATGATCTATAACAGTGAAGTAAATATACATTTGCTGCCTCCCTGTGGTGTCCTTCTCCTCCTCTCTCTCTCTCTCTAACACACACACATTTTTCTTTGCTAAAACTGTACAACAGTGTACAAAAGTCAGCAATTTGGGAAAGATGGGAAATGCCATGTTAGAAGGGAAATAGAAAACTGATACATGCTATATGAAACTTTTACTTACTAAGCAATGAAGTGAGAGGATAAAATTGTATCTTTCTTATGACTGGGTTACCCTACTTATTCAGAGGTTAGGTAGGAACTGTAAACGAGTTCCCCCACAGGGCATATCACCAGAGGTATTGCTTTCTAGTGGTGTAACGTTTCTAGCACTGACCTGGCCTGGCTTTTAAAGGTTAGACTAGCAGGGCATGTTTCAGTGCCTACGATGGCAGAATCCAGTGAGCAGCATCCCCCGCCATAAAAAAGGTATATGCATCCAGCAAATACAGCAGAAGAGTTACATTTTAAATGCTGCCTTGGCAACTATACATTCTGGATCATGGTATATTAGTAATCATACACATTAATTCATTTTAAAAAAGGACCTCCAGTAGTAGAGTAGAGTAGACAGTATTTTTTTATCGCTGTGGGTGACTTTTTTAAAATTAAATTACTATTTCTACTTCTTCTTACTGCGAGTTTAAATAGGCCAGTCAGTTTCAATTCCCTTGCTTTACAGCAACATAAAAATCAATAGTTGTAAACCCCTATTATAGGAAGTTATTATTATTCAATACTTTGTGTTGATTTCGATTACCAGGCTACACAAAGCCACCCAAAGAAAAAAAATCCTAACTAGGACAGAAAAGATGCTTCCGATACCTAGGTACTATGGTAAGACAGTAGGAATCATTTATAACTGAAGTACCCCCCAGAGAATATGTGGCAGGGTTTTGCTTCCTCAGAACGCTGTTAGATGAACTGGAGCAGACCACATCATCTGTAACAGACAAAGATTTATGGCTTGCTCTTTGTGTCTGCAAAGACTCAACTTAAGTCTGGTGACACCAGTACACGCTATGTGTGCAGGGAAACTGTTCCAAGTAGTAGAAGCAGAGTAAGTCGGTCAGCTCCTGGCCCCAATGGAAATAGGTGGAAGAGGCTCCTCATGCACCTGTCCATTCATGTCACAGCAGGTAATTAAAACATCACAAACCAGATATATGCAACCATTCAAAAGCATCTGAGGGCAAAACTAATCATACTCACTCCCAAAACGCAAAGCACTTATCGTCTAGTGTCCCAAAGTCCATTTCCACCATGTTGGCATCATTCTGGACCTTCCCCCCCCCCCCCATGCAGTGGGAAGGCCCAGGCCCAGACTGGAACATTGCTTTAGAGCGGTGCTGCATTCACTGGATAGAAAGAGGAGTAATTGATTTTCTAATTTTTTTACCTACCTAACACATACTGCAAGTTTTACACATCCATAAGATTCTGTACAGTGGAAACTCGCCAAGGCACAAATACCACAACCCCCTCTCATCTTATAATTGAACTACCCAACAACATTAGAAAAATGCCCCAGCCTGGGAGGCCATGCTTTTAGCAGGGAAATGTAATCCTGTCAGGTTCAGAGATTTACCTATGGGGTTTATGCTTCTAAGCATGTTCCACAAGCACATTTAATAGGAGCTCTAACACAAAAAGGATCGTGTGAGGCGGTATATGTCAAGTCTTTTCTTTATTGGAAGGAAGAAGAACATCATGATGGGCAATGGGTTTTATAGGGGAAGACTGCTCAACTCCAACCAGCTGTCCCCAGATCTAGCTATTGCAGGAATATTGCAGGTATTGCTACTACAATTAATTCTTCTAATGTGTGTAGATGCATTTACTCATCACATCAGGCATTGGGCACATATTAAAGACTCTCCAGCCATCAAGGCTTAAAGAACAGCCTCTTAACCCCATCTCCCTAAATGTGGGGAAGCCAATTTAGAGTCACATTATAGTGGTTAACATTTCTGTTTCCTTGTTGTCTAGATGAGGAATATGCTGTTGAACTGGACCTATCACAGCCACTGTCAGTCAACTAAGTGTACCACTGTGCTCAGGCCCACAATCAAATACCTCATGCTCGTTGTCCAGTGTGGCTATGACGTGTCGCATCCCGGCATCTCTGCAGCTGAGGTGAGCTTCCTACTGCAGGAAAACCAGGGATGTAGCCACTCTCTATACCAGCCCTCTTTTATTAACAAGCATAGCATAAAACACGGATTGGAAGAAAGCCCACGCATGCATGGTTGGCACAGTGGAAAGGAGAGTTGTGTGGGCCATTTGGGGGGGGGGGGGGGGTAAATCACACAGCGAGACATCACAAATTGGGATGCCCAAGGCATAAGGACCTATGGCCAGGATAGTGAAAATCCTGGTGATAGGTCCACTTTGAAGGTGAGAAGTTCTCCCTTGTAAAAGTGGAACATCACCCCTGGTTTCACTTTCTTCCAGTGAAAGAAATCAGCAAGCTTGATGGGATTTGTTTCACACATGGTATTAAATGATCACTCCTCTTGTTACTTAGCATGCATTATATAAATACACCACTGCCTCTAGGGGATCAGCTCACTGGTTGAAAAATCACATGACCACATAAATGTAATTAACTCTCCACTGCAGACAACTTTCCAAAGGCTCCTTAGAATTCTATTGACAACAAAGCTACATGCATGCACTCTTCCCTTTTTCCAGCTCTTAATGCCTCTCTGTGCTTGTAGCTTTTATATCAAAAATGTTGTGTACTTGCCCATTGATCTGACTGAAAATACATTTAAAGTGGGCCTTAATCAACAGCCAGTGGGGGTGTCTATCCTCTCAAAATCCTCCAGAAATGCCTGATGCAGTCAATAGACACAAGCAATAAATGTGTCCCTCTGCACATGTGTGGTAGAAGGATAGAAGGTGTGTGAGTATTTGTGCCTAACTCCAGACATTTAAGTGGACGGGCAACCCAAATCAGAACACTGCGAGGTATTGAAGTACTGACTGTATTGCTACACAGATGCTAGATTCAGGCATAAATCTAATACCCATTTCTGAGCAATTTCTGTACATGGTGTCCACAAATATAAGGCAAGTAAGTATTTTGACCATATCATTTGTATGCATATGTTCCAACTCCAAGCTGTATAAGACTGAATGCTTATTTGAGTGAAGAATATCATGGTGTATTTGCAAATGCATAGCAAAGCTCGAATTTTCCCCAGTTGCTGCTGAATGAGCCCATGCATCAGCTAGAGAATCCCTTGACAGGGAGAAGTACTTTCGGAACTTTGCTACAAGAAAGAATGCCAACAGGTCTATCTCTGGTCGTCCCCATTGCCTGGTGCAGAAATACCTGTTGATCTAGTTCCCATTCTGCCTGGCCAACCTTGACTCTGCTCGAAAAAGCCTGCCTCTGCAAAAAGCCTTTTAAATGGACTGACCGAATTAAAGATACCCTGGTACTTAGGAGAGCCATCTTCACTGCCAACAGTTTTCTGAAACTGGATGATTTCCTGGAGATTGCTGCTGACCAGGAGCCCTGAACCTGTAGATTCAGGCAGTGAACCACCCTACCAAAGGAGCTTGCATCTGTGGGGATTACCAAGGGGTCTTTCTGGTGCCAGGACTTGCCATTCCCTAAGTTTGAACTATGAATACACAACCAGAGGAGGGGCAGCGCACAGAACTGCCAATGTCCTTCCAACAAAACCATAAATGTCCTTCCAACAGAACCATAAAGCTTAAAAATCTCCTGTGTGTGGGATGATTTGGAATATGCAGATAAGCATCCTGGAGGTCTAAAGAGATCATCAGGGCATCTTTTAGCAGAATGCCTCTGATTGTCTAAATCGATTCCACACTGATTTTTTTGTACTTTACACAGAGATTGATTTTATGTTTAAGAAGGGTTCAGCACTAAGAATAGATGTGAGTAAAAACACTCTATCCTAAATCCCGGGACTGGTTCTATTACTGCCTTGTGATAGAGCTCAGAGAATAATCCCAAGAAAGCTTCTCTCTTGACCCCGTCCCAGGATTTATATAATAAAAAATTTGGAGATGCTTGGAAATGGCTTATTTCACATTGTTCTCGATGGGGATAAGGGGGGGAAGAAGTTAGTGTGTCTGGACAGGGACTGTAAAGACATTCAGCAGGCAAAAATAAATACATTTTTTTTAAAAAACACATCTTTTGTACCATGCCGCTGATCGGTGCAGGTTCGGCGTTCAGGAACTTGTCTGATCACACGATCCGCACCCCAGCCGGCGATCCGGCTCAGTCCATAGCATCACACTAGATTCGCAGGCACTTCTTTGGTCACGCCCTCTCCATTCACTACAAATGAGAGGGGGGAGGTAAGGCCTCCCTCACTACCTCCATTGTAAAGAATGGAGAGTGCTTGGCCACACCCCAGTGATAGACGGCTAGTCGCAATTCCGTCCCAGCATTAATCCTGTCCCTGTGGTTTGGCCCCAGAAGGCAACTCTTGAGATTAAATGATCGGGTATGTTCAGGAGCGCCAGACCTGCAGTAAGGTAAGTACCCTTTTTTTTAGTTTTTTTTCTGCAGCATCACTTTAAATATTCAGGTTTGAGGTTTATTAACATTTTGGATTGACCAAAAGTAGTGTAGATGTTCAAAAATAAAATAAAGCCTTAAAAATACAACTTGCCTAATAATTGTGCACAGTGCCCCGTAAATATTTTAGCTAATCTACCATCATACAATTTTCCAACCCACATGGCATACATGCCTCTAGTGTGCAAGAGTGATGACCCTTAAGACATGTGATACAATTTTCCAGTTTTCTCCAGTGTTAGGAGACACTGAGCAGGCAACATGGTGCTACTTCCCATTTTAGCGCACATCTGAAAAAACCCTAAAAAAAAAAAAATCTATATTAGTGTACATTTTCAATTTTTCCTAGCTGGTTAAATGGGGTTGCCGATTTAGGTTTAAATGGCTTTCTATAAATTATTAACCCAATACCAAATAAATAATTAATTGAATTGAGCAAAAATGACATTACAAATGATGCAAACTCAGGAAGGACCAGCACATGGCATGAGGTCCCCCTTACTCAGCATAACCAGCCCAGGCACCAGCTATGGAGGCTTGTAGAACAGGGCGCATGGGGCAGCTTTGGTGGCCCCTGGCCCCGCAGGCTACAAGCCGGTATAGCATAATGGCCCTGGGCCCTTCTGCCCCCCCCCCGGGCTTTGGGGAGGCCAGTCGCAGGTGACTTGCCAGCCCCCTAATCCTTGTAAACTAGTATATGGTCTCATGGATCCCTTACCAGTTCACAAAGAGTTAACAGTAAAAAAAAAAAAAACACACGGATAAGAAAAAATGACATTTATTTAAAAAAAAATGTTTTTCTTTCCTCACCTCCGATTGTCAGCATCTCTGTCCCTCGCCGATCCGGTGACAGATGCGGAGATCGCTGGAGGGGGGAGGCAGGGTATCAGAGGATCCCCTTTCCATCTCCTCCTCTGGCCGTGAAGATGACGGCTCTCTCCTGAAGACTGAAGTGCCCCGGGGGGGGGGGGGGCCCCGCTGTGTGAAACCCCCCCGAAACCCCCGAACAACTCACCTCTCCCCGCTCCCAGCACCGACGGACAAGCGATTTGACAGCCGCTTGTCCGTGGCTCCTCCGCCGCCGCCTCCCGCGCGTCCCTCTTGAAGCGCGCGCCCCCGCGCCGGCCATTCACAGAAACTAAGGTAAGGGGGTTTGGGGGTTTTGGGGGGGTTTCACCCCGCGGGACATCCCGATCTCGAATGTCCCGCGGGGAGGGAGGTGATCGGCCCGGGAATCTTATAGATTCCCGGGCCGATCACCCGAGGGTGATTGTCCACTTTAAAGGACTTGCCAGTGGAACCCTATTCAAGGCACTCTCCAGCAGTACTTTTTTTACTGTACCAAGGGGGGGGGGGGGGGGGGGGACGGAGTCAGATTCGTTGCTAGAAAAAAAATTGATATTAATATCGTCTAATGAAATGTTGAATATTTGACAGAATCGACACCCCTATGTACACAGTCCTTAGATTGCACACTTCGTTATTGTAGCATTTAAAGGGTTAATTGTCAGTGGTTAACAAGGCCCATTACAGCCTACATATTAAGTAAAGCAATTTTAATAAGTTAAATTATTCTTACATTATATGAGCAATACTAAAAATGGACTAATGACTTTTTCCAGGAAGAATGGAATTGTGTGACACGGTGTCAGGCTCTAATGCTAATGCATGCCCTGGGGGGAAAATAAAGTATGGCGTGAACGTTCAATGGAAGCCGAGAATACACACACACTAATGTGTGTCTGACATGTCATTCATGACATCATCGCACATCAGTGAAACCACTCACAGCATAACAGTAATTCCCAGGTGGCATAGTCTATTAAAATCACTCTCGTGCCACTCTCTTGCATGCCTTGTGATTTGCACTATGGGACATTCAAATTCTCAAATTTTTTGGTCCTCTTTAAAAGTTACCTAAAATCTCCAGGAGTCTGCTTGCTCTAAAGTTTAAACTTGGTTAATGATCAATACCATCGTATTCAGCCAAGGAATCAGAACAGATTCTGTTGTATCTGATACCATGGACAGAAACACACATATGGACAATCTAAAAAGGGACTTTATTAGGCAGGGCTACAAACCATCAGAAACAGAGGCCCAGTTACAAAAAGCACTCCACATCCCCAGAGACAGACTCCTGCAGTACAAAGAATCCCAAAAGAAGAACCGTGTTCCACTGGTTGTCACATAGAATCCACATCTGGAGGTTCTAAGGAAAATTGCGAAGGAGCTCCAACCCCTTTTACACAGGAATTAGTGACTCTGTATGCCAACAGAGGAAGATCTGGGAAAATCTCAGACAACCTCCCAACCTCCGAAAACTCACTCCCTAAGTGACCCAGCACAGCAGGCCTTGCCTGCAGAAAAGGTGTGAAACCTGCACACACATCTACACCACCGACAGAATAAAGACACCAGGTATGCAACATGATTACAAAATACAGGGTCATTTCACATGCAAACCCCCTAATGTAGTATACCTGATCATGTGTGTGCAGTGCCCCTCAGCATTTTACATCGGGCAGACAGGACAAGCCCTAAGAAAGCGACTAAATCGCCACAGGTTCACAATCAAAAATAATAAAACTGATGTGCCTATTACAGCCCATTTCTTCAGACCAGGCCATGGCCTATGTGACCTCAAACTCACAGTGCTCAAGGAGGGTTTCCGCTCACAAAAGGAGAGATTGGAGTTGGAGTATAAATGCATCCAAATCTTTAAATCGATGGACTGTGGGCTAAACAGGGACAATAATTGTATGTGTCATTATGACATGGATTGAATAGACAAGACTCATCACAAGGTCTGATATTAGACTGTATGGCCTGGTGTGAGAGCAATAAAAATTCCACACACTCTCTCTCCCCCTCTCATTCTTATCAGCCCACCATTAATTGTTATAATCCCCCTGATTCTTATCTCGCAGCCTACGATTTTACAACTTTTTTTGTTTTTTTTGTAGTTTTCTGTATAAATGTGTGTCTAAGTTACAGACCTGTATTATGCCTGAAGAAGAAGAAGCTTGAACCACTTCGAAAGCTTGCATTTTCAATCTTATTGAGTTAGCCAATAAATGGAATTACCATAACCTTGGATTTCCTGCTTACATTAATGATCAACAGAAACTCTTCCTTACGCATGATAAGGAATGACAAACTTTTTTTTACATCCAGGCCACCCCCCCCCCCCCCCCCCGTGCTAAGCCCAATGTGGGTGTTAAAATATCTCACCTGGTCGCAGCAATTGTCCTCTGATGTCATAGGAGGACGGAGCTATGCATGGCAGACATGAACTTAAGGGACAGACTGGGACAGTCACACTGGTGCATGGGATCGGGTGACTAACCTGTCACTTAAGGTTGCAGCTTCAGCTTCTGTGTAGATTGCCCGCCCCAAGAGAGTCTTTTTTTAAGTTACTGCCAAAAAATTGAACTTTACACAGGGGGAGGGAGGGGTGGGTAGAGTATTACAAAATGCTTCGACTTCCTTATAAAATCTGGGATCCATAGCAATCATTTACTGCTGCAACCACTCACTGATGAGGAGGATTTGGTCCTTGGAGTTACCTCCCTAACCATGGTTTTGGTTATTTCTACAGCTCTTCTTTCTTTTTGCCTAAAGTACTACTGCAGGCAAAGGTAATTGTTACACCATTGCATTGGGTGTGATTCATCACAGATTATGCAGCATCACAGATCCAAGGGCCACGCCCACTTTTTTAAGAAGAGATATCCTAAGCTGAACCTATAAACCCCGATATCTCTGCCATTTCTGCTTCAATTTAAAAACAGAAAACAGTTTAGGACAATGCCAAATGTAGCCCGACGCAATGGTGTAACAATTACCTTTGCCTGCAGCATCACTTTAATTTACCCTCTGCGCATTAATCTGCGCAGTAGATAGTACAAAGAGCTCTATGAAGCCTTAGCGTAAGTTAATAAAGCCGTAGATTTGGCTGTGGCTCTAATAGCTTCTTCTGAAGCACTAGCTTAGCTATGAAGGAAACTGCTCTAAAAATGGTAGGTAAAGCATCTAGAAGGCTCTCCTTAGGGGTGTTATCCTCCTTAGGTTATTGAGCCATATTTCCATGCTCCTGACGACAACAAAGTCGGTCTAAAGATAAAAGAGGCCACATTCCACAGTGGGCTGTCTAGCTATGTGGGACTGTCCTGGCTGCCTGTAAACCTCAGGTGAACTACACCTGAAAATAGAACGTTTCAGGCTCAGCAGGCTTCTCCAGGGTCTCCTGGAGCGGAAAGAAAAAGACTAAAAAAAATAAATTGGTTGCAGCCTACTGTCCAGTGGTTCCAGGGAGGAAACACAAAGAACTGAGGTGGGGAGGAAGGGTGGGGTTTTAACCTTTGGTTAGTTTGTATTTCCTCTCAGGGGGTGGAGCCATACTGAAGGATGAAGGGAGAAATTATATATATATATATATAATTAGAATTACTTTTGTCCTCCTCATCCTGCCAGGCTCTGAACCATCCCCACTGAAGGAGGGGCTGTCAAATGATGCTAGGGGGACTTCTGTGAAGCCATGCCCTGGGATATAAAGGGGACCCCAGTCCCTATACTCCAGCTGGTAGCCTTGGGGCGGGGACTGCATGCTTTTTTTAAACCAAATAACCAGGGCTAGTTTCAAAGAGCCCATGATATCTTGTTAAAACGAGGCTTCATAAAATGAGTAAAGAGCAGAGAGACAATGATGTTGAGGAGGGGAAAGTGCTCCCTTCCCCTTCCAGCAACCATAGTAAATAATCATCTGGGCCCGTAGCAAGCGGAATGAATTAACGTAAGTGGGCAGTGTTCCGGCAAACAGCTCTGATGGGTGGTAGTTACAGGGGAGGTGCCACAGGCAGGGGAAACTGAATGAGTTTTCCTGTTCCTGGCAAAGCACCATGCCCAAAGCAAGTGAAGGAGCTGAAGGAGACAGCTTGGACAATCCCTTTAACTATTAATTCAACCATTTAAAAGAATGTTACATTTAGAAGAATTAAGTTATCGGCCACATTTCATAAATACCTAAAATAGAGCTTTATACATTTAACTATACTGAGCCTTCTGTCCTCCGAGTCATATTTCAGTGTTCGCTATGCCATTTTTAGTCAGTAGTTTTTCTCCTTTAGGTATGTAACTTTCTGTTGCAATGTGCCTGTTATCTGTCTTTAAACTGACTATTTCTATGTCTGTATACAATAACTTTCCTGTATGTTTTTTCCCTTTCTGCAGGTCTGTCCAATCCATATATACTACAATCCCTCTGTTTAAAAAGGAACACATAAAACTTTCCTGTGTGTTGTTCCTCTCATACAGGGCATCCAAAGGTGCGAGTGCCTGCACAGCTAGAGGTGAGCGGAGATGCGACCGCAACGCTGAAACTCGTCAAGGGCTCTGGGATCAGGTTAGTGGACCTGGGGGGCGGGGGATGCCCCAAGGAGTGGAATGGCCCTGGAGTCTTTAATCACCTCTTTTACCACCTTAAACTGGACCAGCACCCTTACAAGAAACAGTACTCATATGCATCCCTCCCCCAGGGCAAATCAGATTGCTGCACATAAAATTCATTTACCTTTTTGTAAGTCCTGCTCTCATGGAGCTGCAGTCCGCCTGCAGAAAGGATGTTTCCTGCTGCTGTGCATTGTGATTTATTGAATTCAGGCAGCAGCACAGCTTGTATGCAGGGAGAAGAAGCACCAAAATGTCCACTAGCAGGAGAAAATCTGTGAGACAGGGTTTCAGCTTTGATTGGGTGCATGAGCAAATGTAAGTGCTGATTTTTCCCAAATGTGCAAGGCTGTTAAAGCGGACCTTCACTCTGAATAAGAGTCTATCTTATATGTTTCCCCCACACTGTACATACAGATTGCTCACATTAAAAATCATCCTACCTGCATCTACTGCATGTTATGAGCCTTTAAACATCCAAGATGGCGGCTTATGGAAGCCGCCATTTTATCAGGCAGCCTGCAAACAGGAAGTGCCTGCAAACAGGAAGTGACTGTGCTGCTCTGCATTCTGGGGCTGCTGACCTTTCCCTGACCCCAGCTCTGCTCTGTCTGAGCAAAGCACAGCTATAACCTGCCCCCCTGTACCTTATCCCACTCTCCTCTCCTCAGTAAGTGTGATGCTTCTGAGTCAAGATGGCGGCGCCCGTATCCTAAATTCCTGAACAGAGTTGCAGCCCAGTGGGGGAAAGAATAATAAGTTAGTGACTAAAAATGTAAAATATATTAATTTTAGATGCTGGGGAATCGTTTTTTAAGAGTTTGGGCTTTTCATTAAATCATGGTGAAGGTCCGGTTTAAAGTAAACTTTCAGTCAAAATATTTAAAAAAGCTATACCCTTTCTCCCACGCAGACCTTATTCTGGGGCTGCAGCGCTTACCTGAAAGGCTTCATCTAGGTCCCTCGCGCAGCGCCATTCCCTCGTTAAGTCTTCATGGTGTGTCGCCACGTCGTAGGGAGCCAGGAAGACAAGTCCAACAAGAGGTCGTCGCTGCGTGAGGAGCCAATGCAGCGAGGGACCTGGATGAAGCCTTTCAAGTGAGTGCTGCAGCCCCAGACTAGGAGCGACATGGGAGAAAAGGGGAGTATAGGTTTTTTTTTTATGTTTTGACTAAAAAAAGGACTTCAAGCTTTGAATTGTCCTTGAACCAACAGACTTTCTTAATGTCAAGTGGAACCAACTAATGCCCTTATTCATCAAGCGATAGCGCCAGGTAGTGTCTGACGAGCGCCAGGTAGCGGCAGCTAACGGCGACTACCGACTCAAGTACGCCCGGCGGCGGTCACAATGACGCATTTATCAAGCAAAATGAGGCTAGCGCCGGCGAGAGCGACGGCTAGCGCGGCATTCATCATGAAGCCGCCTGGACCGAACAGCGCCGCTGCAAATTCCCTCACAGCGCCAGGTATGAGCTGTCGCTCCCTGGCGATGTCCAATGCATTTCAATGGAGCAATCTATAATTAATCATAATTAAGTGTTTTTTTTTTATTTTATTTTTTTTTTTAATGTCAAAAAATCAGAGAACACTTCTGCAATGTTAGGATTTATTTTTAAGTCAAAAAAAAAAAAAAAAAAATATGTGCAGAATTGATCTAACAGGTCTGAGATTAATGTATTCATATTACAAAATGATTCTAAAAACATGTATAATGTTACATTCCAAAAATATGGTTGTTTAGGGGTTAAAAACTAGTTAATACACATCGCCGCCAGCGCTCTGGGGTTTTAACAAGGAATGGACAGCGACAGCACATTCGGAGCGTGATTTTTTGATGAATATGAAGCTAGCCATTCGCTCTGGCCATTCGTTGTCAGGCGCTCACATACAACGCTGGACCTGTGAAACAGCGACCCCCCAGCCCGTATTCAACATTACCGCACACCGACTGAGTCGCTGTCATCAAGCTAATGCCGGCCAAGCACAGCGAATACTGGCTGGCGCTGAAAAAATCACGCTACAGTCGCTCATCTGTCGCTACCTGGCGCTATTGATGAATCGGCCTCTAAGCCAACAGAAATGACACAGCCATGTTTTTGCGAGGTTTCTTTTAAAATAAGCAACCATATAGTGTCCCACATACAAGAAGGGCAAGTCCCCCTCCCCTTTCCATATGTTGGTAAACACAGTAAAGCTATGTTTTTCTTTCTGCTGAAGAAAACAAAAAAAGCAAATATTGGGTCAGATGAAGCCGTGTAGTTTAGTCATAAGTTCCTCTAGTTTTAATACAAACAAGAATTTTCAATAACACAACCATTTAAAAGCCTGTCTTAATTACTATTGTTCCCAGTCCCTTCATTAAGTGTAAGTACTGACCCTATTTACTTGTAGCATAACCGTTTTTTCCTACTGCAGACCTGACTTCTTTTAGCAAAGCCAGCTTCACGCATGCAGCCGAATACTCCCTCCTGATTCTCGAACCAACCCCATCAGAGAAGCACCAGGACAATGAGTCACTGATGGAAGTCATTAGGCAATGGAGTGATCCTCCCATCATTGGCTGCCAATCACTTTCAGCAGTAGTGATCATATACCCCCGGGAGTAGAAGGATTGATTGACTTTCTCCTAGAAGCAAGCAACAGGGGGCAATCTGTTGGTATAGGCTAGCTTTAAAGTGGATCAACTACCACATGGTCAGCCCTGGAGTATAAAGAATCCAGGGCCAGATGATCAAGCAACCTTAGGGCATCCCAGTTCCAGATGCTCCGCTATGCAAGCCCCCCCCCCCCCCCCAATTGCCCTGCAATTCACTCCCCTAGCCCAGGGCTCCCATGCGATACACAGCGCAGGAAGATCAGGGATGCAGCTCCTGCCTTATGTCAAGCTCAACAAGGCCATATGTCATGCATTAATATGCATGGCATACGGCAATGATTGGAGCCAGCGCATGCACTGTGGGCCCAGGGAAAGGTGAGTTTTTGAGGCAAGCTGTGGAGAGGGGTTGACACAGTGGGGGATCCCAGGTCGAGATGCCATCCGGACAGGGACTATGATAGTGAAAACCCCATGTTTTGGTCTACTTTAAAGTTAAACTGTGTTGTGCCTATACACCCACGTGCAGCAGTGTGCTCCTAGGCGCTGATTAGTCTACAACCAGGGAGGGTGAGGTTAATTTAATTTAAAAAAACACTTAAAAAAGGTTCACTTTAAGAATTCCTAGGGCAGAAGTCTTCCCATCCTCCCATTTGCAAACAATGTCCCCAACAAGAAGCAGGAAGTACCAGAGGAAGGAGACAGAAATGTGTGAATAGATGGACCAGCTAGTTAACACAATGAGCAGAAATAACATCACACAATGTAAAGGGTGTACAGTAATTAGCTGCAGCCAGTCAAGATTTCCAAACTATATTCAGACTACAAGCAAGCAATTGTGTCATGTACACAATTACATTAGGCTATACCTAATATTAGATTTTTTTATCTGCCTATTTGGAGAATGTATTACTGTCCTTGAAAACAGGAGACCTACTGGTTTGTACCCCCCCCCCCCCATCATGTTTACTGGACCCAGGGAAGCCATTTTGTCTTATTTGTTACGGTTACTGGTTTACATGAGAACAACTTTACAAGGCACATGAAAAGCCCCGAAACTAAAAACAAATGTTCATACTGCAACTTTTGTTTAGCACCAGTAGCACCAGTATCTACTTACAACATGATGTTGCACAACAATGCCAGTGCAGCCACGTGGAGAGCATCTCCAGTGTCTGGCCTCAGCTGACGTAGCACACTTTAGCTGCCAGCTAGAGACATAGCTAGAGACATAACTGACACCGGGGAAGTCATCATCATCACTCAGAGCCTCAGGCTGAAAACCAAAACATGTCCTACGTTGTCCTTCTGCTAGCTGTCACCATACACAAGTTTGCTTACAGTGTAAACTGGGAGACAACAACATCATTCAGGAACCCTGGTATTGACAAGCTGGCTGGCTGGCAAGACAGAACAAACTCTGAGAAGAGCTAATAATATTTACTGCATTAACCCAAGTTGTATACCAGTGACAGTTCAAGTGACAGAATCACAAATACAATTTCTGACTAGTAGAATCACAAGCAACAAGATATCCTATGTTTTGGTGTTATAGGATTATATTGTTAAATAATCCTGTGTATACCGGCCCTAACTCCAAACAAATGTGTAACCCTGCTAAGTTATGTCACTTCTTAAAGAAGAGGCCTTTTTTAAATTAGTAATAATTATTTGCCTCGTTTCGCATTAATACAGTAGTTTTATATCTTTAACTATGCTCCAAGGCAAATACAAAGATTTAGGATGGTTATAAGCCATGTGGAGTGAGACAAGCTAAAGGTGCTTTGGCAACTAAGGGGAAGCATTGCCTAAGACCTAAGAAGATTGTTGGCCCTGGAGTCTTGGGAGTCTAAAGACTCCAGGGCTGGTCACTGGCCTAGTGTCTTATGGGGAGGTGGGTAGAAATATCTGGGCTGCCCAGCAGTATTTAAGCTCAAAACAAAACTACCACCAACTACTGTGTTTCCCCGAAAATAAGACCTACTCCGAAAATAAGGCCTACTGTGCTTTTAGCATGAAGGCTAAATATACGACCTCCCCCGAAAATAAGACCTCTCACGAAAATAAGACCTCCCCCGAAAATAAGACCTCCCCCGAAAATAAGACCTCCCCCCGCAGCAAGAGTCCTCAGTCAGCTGCGGCCGGCTCTCTCTGATGACGAGTGACGCCCCTGACGTTGCGCATAGGGGGACGTCACTGGGGGACGTCACTCGTCATCAAAGCGGCCGCCACCAAAGTGAAAGCTGCTGTCTGCTGCTCGCTCTCTGACAGTAAGTTAGTGAGTAGTGGCAGCAGACTGTGAAGAAGAAGAAAAAAAGAATTTCTATGGGGGAAATGCCAGGTGAAGTGAGGGGAGGGGGGGATGGAAACTAGAGAATTCCCTGGATTCTCTAGACTCTACCCCCACCTCCCCCACCTTCACCCACTGATGATGAGGAGGGGGGGTTGTACGTTTTGGATTCCCCACATATGCCACTACTGGTAGTACAAGAGAAGGGGGGTAAATTGGGACAGGAGGATCAGGGGGGGGAGGTAACATGAAATTTTGACAGGAGTCACATTTTGTCTGGTTATGCTGGTTTGTGATGGCAACTACTACTGTTTAACAGTTAATAAATTTCCTTTTTTTGTGAATGCATGTGAATTCTTCTTCATGGAAAAATGTAAGACATCCCCTGAAAATAAGACCTAGCGCATCTTTGGGAGCAAAAATTAATATAAGACACTGTCTTATTTTTGGGGAAACAGGGTAGGTCCTGCAAAGCAACTGATCTGCAGCAAGATCAAGCTAGAACTCTAGCACTGAGGGGAAAACACATGCTACAATTTTTTTTATTATGAAAAAAGAAAACAAAAACGTGGTCTATGCACATTGCCCCCCCCCCCCCCCCAGACACAATTGCAATCCTGTCTACTACTAATAAGGGTAGCCCCACAGAAAACAGGACACTGTTATGAGATCCAGCTGGCACTTTGTTGCTTTAGAATAGCTTTCACACTAAATCATCCGAGTAGTAGTAAGTTGTTGTACCGTGTTAGCGCTAAGAAAGCGACTAAATCGCCACAGGTTCACAATCAAAAATAATAAAACTGATGTGCCTGTTGCAGCCCATTTCTGCAGACCAGGCCATGGCCTATGTGATCTCAAACTCACAGTGCTCAAGGGGGGTTTCCGCTCACAAAAGGAGAGATTGGAATGGGAGTGCAAATGCATCCAAATCTTTAAATCGATGGACTGTGGGCTAAACAGGGACAATAATTTTATGTGTCACTATGACATGGATTGAATAGACTGAACTCATCACAAGGTCTGATATTAGACTGTCTGGCCTGGTGTGAGAGCAATAAAAATTCCACACACTCTCTCTCCCACTCTCATTCTTATCAGCCCACCATTAATTGTTATAATCCCCCTGATCCTTATCTCACAGTATACGATTTTACGACAATTGTCACTCCTTTGTAGTTTTTTGTATAAATGTGTGTCTAAGTTACAGATCTGTATTATGCCTGAAGAAGAAGCTTGAACAGCTTCGAAAGCTTGCGTTTTCAATCTAAATGAGTTAGCCAATAAATGGTATTACCTTAACCTTGGATTTCCTGCTTACACTAAATCATCCTAATATAAGATTCAATTTTCCAGTATTTTTCCAAAAATAGCTCAACTTCTAAAATACCAATACAAGTCAAACCAGCTTATTGACTCCAGCAAGGGCCTACTTGGTGTCACCAAAACCTTTAAAGTGGCCCAAAACCCGGGATTTTCACTATTTCGGTCCTTCCCCCTGCGGCACCCTGGTTTGAGATGCCCCGCTGTGTGAACGCCAAGCTCACTCACCTCTCCTCAAGCCCACAGCGCAGGCGCTCGTCCAATCAGCTTCTCTCGCCATGCATATTAATGTGTGGCTAGAGATGTTGAATGGAATCCTAGCCGAACTTACGAGCTCCCATCAGATGTAGGCATACACACACAGCCATTCAGTTGCAGCAGGTGGGGCTGCAGGGGGCTGGCCACACATTTCGGGTTGCCCTCAAATGGCCCCAGTTCGGGTTGTCCGGGGGGGGGGGGGGGGGTGGGGGGCCTCAGTCTCATCCTCCCAGGCATCCAGATTTATAAAGCATGTGCACCCTTATTATTGTTTATTTATGTACAAGGCATAACCCTTTCGAAGGAAGTTGCAGACAATAGGATTTGCTAGGTGGGAAGGGCCCGCACATGTACCCCCAGAGAACCCCATAAGCTGTCAGTCACATGATGGCAGATGGCAGCGGATTGGGTTTAAAACGCTGCTTGCTACAATGTGGAACCAAGTCATGACCAGGCACATTACATACAGTGTCAGGGATTTTTTTATTGTTGTGTTAATGCTTTGCTCCACCGTGAACATGTGAACATGGCCAAAATGCTAATAAGCAGAGCATTTATCAAATAAAACATATTGTGAAAAAGGCCTTACGGGCAACGAGATGTGTGAAAAGTGCCCACATACAGAGCAATCTAATCATTTAATGGTAACATTCTAATCAGTAATTGAATCTAACAAAAACTCATTTGTGGCCTTTTAATGATTGACTTTTTATTGATTTGCTAATAATCAAAGGCTGCCTTCAGAATGGGGTCGTTCTTATAGATCAACCTTTTTAAACTGACAAACAAAAAGAAAAAACAAATTAGAAAAAAATGTAAACAAAATCTAACGGCCAGTAAATTTTTGATTATGATGCTGGGTACAGACATACAAACTGTTCCCACTGGATTATCAACAGAAGAAAATCCACCAGCGGCCAGCCTGGAATCTAAAAGATTCCAGGACCGACCAAAGACTTTCTCCTGATTCGGAATGCCCAACTCTTGTCCAATTAGGGATGCCCCGGGAGCAGGGAACAAAACCCAGGAAAGTCAAATTCATAGGGTTTGTCCCGCTTTAAAATGGGATTTTAACTTTCCTCGTTATAGATCTTTTTCCCTGGGGATACCAATTTGGGATGTCCCACTGTTTAAAACCCCCCAGATCGCCCTCAAAACTCACCTTTCTGCCGGACCTACAGCATACTTGCTGGCTTTTACAGCTGCATCCCCAGTATCCCAGTGGTCTGTGGCACGCTCACGTCCCTAGACTATATAAATAGCTGGGTGCAGAAGTGTGCCTCAGCCCACAATGCAGCAAGGCCTACGAACACAGCGTGGGATCGTCAGAAAGGAGAGTGTTTGTGGGCAGTTTCACACAGTGGAGCATTCCAAATCGGGCTGGTCGAGTGCCGGCCATGCCCACCCGCTGTAAGGAGCCGGGTGTTCGCTCTGTGTGTGCAGGCGCCATGGAGAAGCAGCGGCGGGCAGGGTTTGGCTGCCCTGCTCCTAGCACTCCTCCATCTTCTGCCCCCCCCCCCCCCCCCAACACTTTTGGGAAAAAATAAGTGCACCTTATAGGGTGAAAAATACGGTACATTTCCCAAAAGAGGATCAAGTGCGTTTTGGGCTGGTCCCCAGTTGAGGTCCCTGGGATGCCCCACAATGTGAACACCCACACTTCTGTGCCCAGCCATTTGTGCCAGGCATCTCTAGCTGGCGTGGGTACATGAAAGAGTAGCCACGGCAACATGCTCCTCCCAGCCTACTAGACAGTCTGCCATTAGATCAATAATAAGGAAAGCACAAGCAACTAATTGTCTGACAGGCTCCAAACTTGCTGTGGAATTGCAGGAGGGTTAGTCTCTATGGGAAACCCCCAGGTATACACAGTGGGGCATCCCAAATCAGAATGTTCGTTTGATGAGGAACAATACTGGGGTTCAAAAGAGAGTGGGGTAAGTAGGCAGTGAGTGGTCAGGCAATGAGGTAAATGTGGTACATGGGCAGAGAGTGGGGTAAGTAGGCACTGAGTGGGGAAAGCGGGCAGGGAATGAAGTAAATGTGGTACATGAGCAGAGAGTGGGGTAAGTAGGCAGTGAGTGGTCAGGCAATGAGGTAAATGTGGTACATGGGCAGAGAGTGGGGTAAGTAGGCAGTGAGTGGGGAAAGCGGGCAGGGAATGAGGAAAATGTGGTACATGGGCAAAGAGTGGGGTAAGTAGGCAGTGAGTGGGGAAAGCGGGCAGGGAATGAGGAAAATGTGGTACATGGGCAAAGAGTGGGGTAAGTAGGCAGTGAGTGGGGAAAGCGGGCAGGGAATCAGGTTAGTGGGCAGGGAGTGGGGTAAGTAGGCAGTGAGTGGGGAAAGCGGGCAGGGAATGAGGTTAGTGGGCAGGGAGTGGGGTAAGTAGGCAGTGAGTGGGGAAAGCGGGCAGGGAATGAAGTAAATGTGGTACATGAGCAGAGAGTGGGGTAAGTAGGCAGTGAGTGGGGAAAGCGGGCAGGGAATGAGGAAAATGTGGTACATGGGCAAAGAGTGGGGTAAGTAGGCAGTGAGTGGGGAAAGCGGGCAGGGAATCAGGTTAGTGGGCAGGGAGTGGGGTAAGTAGGCAGTGAGTGGGGAAAGCGGGCAGGGAATGAGGTTAGTGGGCAGGGAGTGGGGTAAGTAGGCAGAGAGTGGGGAAAGCGGGCAGGGAATGAGGTAAATGTGGTACATGGGCAGAGAGTGGGGTAAGTAGGCAGTGAGTGGGGAAAGCGGGCAGGGAATGAGGTAAATGTGGTACATAGGCAGAGAGTGGGGTAAGTAGGCAGTGAGTGGGGAAAGCGGGCAGGGAATCAGGTTAGTGGGCAGAGAGTGGGGTAAGTAGGCATTGAGTGGTCAGGCAATGAGGTAAGTGGGGTACATGGGCAGAGAGTGGGGTAAGTAGGCAGAGAGTGGGGAAAGCGGGCAGGGAATGAGGTAAATGTGGTACATGGGCAGAGAGTGGGGTAAGTAGGCAGAGAGTGGGGAAAGCGGGCAGGGAATGAGGTAAATGTGGTACATGGGCAGGGAGTGGGGTAAGTAGGCAGTGAGTGGGGAAAGCAGGCAGGGAATGAGGTAAATGTGGTACGGGGAAAGCGGGCAGGGAATCAGGTTAGTGGGCAGAGAGTGGGGTAAGTAGGCAGTGAGTGGGGAAAGCGGGCAGGGAATGAGGTAAATGTGGTACATGGGCAGAGAGTGGGGTAAGTAGGCAGTGAGTGGGGAAAGCGGGCAGGGAATCAGGTTAGTGGGCAGAGAGTGGGGTAAGTAGGCAGTGAGTGGGGAAAGCGGGCAGGGAATCAGGTTAGTGGGCAGAGAGTGGGGTAAGTAGGCAGTGAGTGGGGAAAGCGGGCAGGGAATGAGGTAAATGTGGTACATGGGCAGAGAGTGGGGTAAGTAGGCAGTGAGTGGGGAAAGCGGGCAGGGAATGATGTTAGTGGGCAGAGAGTGGGGTAAGTAGGCAGTGTGTGGGGAAAGCGGGCAGGGAATCAGGTAAGTGGGCAGGGAGTGGGGTAAGTAGGCAGTGAGTGGGGAAAGCGGGCAGGGAATGAGGTTAGTGGGCAGGGAGTGGGGTAAGTAGGCAGTGAGTGGGGAAAGCGGGCAGGGAATCAGGTTAGTGGGCAGAGAGTGGGGTAAGTAGGCAGAGAGTGGGGAAAGCGGGCAGGGAATGAGGTAAATGTGGTACATGGGCAGAGAGTGGGGTAAGTAGGCAGTGAGTGGGGAAAGCGGGCAGGGAATGAGGTAAATGTGGTACATAGGCAGAGAGTGGGGTAAGTAGGCAGTGAGTGGGGAAAGCGGGCAGGGAATCAGGTTAGTGGGCAGAGAGTGGGGTAAGTAGGCATTGAGTGGTCAGGCAATGAGGTAAGTGGGGTACATGGGCAGAGAGTGGGGTAAGTAGGCAGAGAGTGGGGAAAGCGGGCAGGGAATGAGGTAAATGTGGTACATGGGCAGAGAGTGGGGTAAGTAGGCAGTGAGTGGGGAAAGCGGGCAGGGAATCAGGTTAGTGGGCAGAGAGTGGGGTAAGTAGGCATTGAGTGGTCAGGCAATGAGGTAAGTGGGGTACATGGGCAGAGAGTGGGGTAAGTAGGCAGAGAGTGGGGAAAGCGGGCAGGGAATGAGGTAAATGTGGTACATGGGCAGGGAGTGGGGTAAGTAGGCAGTGAGTGGGGAAAGCAGGCAGGGAATGAGGTAAATGTGGTACGGGGAAAGCGGGCAGGGAATCAGGTTAGTGGGCAGAGAGTGGGGTAAGTAGGCAGTGAGTGGGGAAAGCGTGCAGGGAATGATGTTAGTGGGCAGAGAGTGGGGTAAGTAGGCAGTGTGTGGGGAAAGCGGGCAGGGAATCAGGTAAGTGGGCAGGGAGTGGGGTAAGTAGGCAGTGAGTGGGGAAAGCGGGCAGGGAATCAGGTTAGTGGGCAGAGAGTGGGGTAAGTAGGCAGTGAGTGGGGAAAGCGGGCAGGGAATGAGGTAAATGTGGTACATGGGCAGAGAGTGGGGTAAGTAGGCAGTGAGTGGGGAAAGCGGGCAGGGAATGAGGTAAATGTGGTACATGGGCAGAGAGTGGGGTAAGTAGGCAGTGAGTGGGGAAAGCGGGCAGGGAATGAGGTAAATGTGGTACATGGGCAGAGAGTGGGGTAAGTAGGCAGTGAGTGGGGAAAGCGGGCAGGGAATGAGGTAAATGTGGTACATGGGCAGGGAGTGGGGTAAGTAGGCAGTGAGTGGGGAAAGCGGGCAGGGAATGATGTTAGTGGGCAGAGAGTGGGGTAAGTAGGCAGTGTGTGGGGAAAGCGGGCAGGGAATCAGGTAAGTGGGCAGGGAGTGGGGTAAGTAGGCAGTGAGTGGGGAAAGCGGGCAGGGAATGAGGTTAGTGGGCAGGGAGTGGGGTAAGTAGGCAGTGAGTGGGGAAAGCGAGCAGGGAATGAGGTTAGTGGGCAGGGAGTGGGGTAAGTAGGCAGTGAGTGGGGAAAGCGGGCAGGGAATGAGGTTAGTGGGCAGGGAGTGGGGTAAATAGGCAGTGAGTGGGGAAAGCGAGCAGGGAATGAGGTTAGTGGGCAGGGAGTGGGGTAAGTAGGCAGTGAGTGGGGAAAGCGGGCAGGGAATGAGGTTAGTGGGCAGGGAGTGGGGTAAGCGGGCAGGGAATGAGGTTAGTGGGCAGGGAATGAGGTTAGTGGGCAGGGAGTGGGGTAAGCGGGCAGGGAATGAGGTTAGTGGGCAGGGAGTGGGGTAAGTAGGCAGTGAGTGGGGAAAGCGGGCAGGGAATGAGGTTAGTGGGCAGGGAGTGGGGTAAGTAGGCAGTGAGTGGGGAAAGCGGGCAGGGAATGAGGTTAGTGGGCAGGGAGTGGGGTAAGTAGGCAGTGAGTGGGGAAAGCGGGCAGGGAATGAGGTTAGTGGGCAGGGAGTGGGGTAAGTAGGCAGTGAGTGGGGAAAGCGGGCAGGGAATGAGGTTAGTGGGCAGGGAGTTAGGAGCCGTTACCTGCAGCTCGGGCTGAGCCTCCTGCGCCTCCTCATCCACAGACTCCTCTATTAAAACTTTGCTCTTGTTCAGCTTCCACATGGCGCCGGCCGGGTATTGGTGGGCTGGGGTATGGCGGCGGCGGTGGCCTCCTCCGGGCTCAGTGACACAGCAGCAGTAGCAGTAGTGGAGTCTCCATCCTGGAATGAAGAAAGCTAGAGCTGCACACTTGTGTCGGGATCCCGGGTGGCAGCGGGAGGAGCAGCAGCAGCAGCAGGGGGAGAGGGGGGAGGAGGAAGGTGGGAGCAGGGAGGTGAGAGATGGGAACGCGATAAGAGCCCGGGAGACGCGCACCAACAATGCCTGGAATGAGGGGACAGCTGTGACGTCACGCGTGCTGTGGGGGAGCCAGGGGGTCAGGACGCGTCATGGGGAAAAGCTGCCTGGGAAAATGGCGACCACGAGAGATTTTAATCAGAAAAAAAGGAGGTCATGTATTGAGGACATGTAAACAGATGCCGGCTCCGTGCGAGGGGGGGTGAAGCGGCAGCTAGCAGTGTCCGGTTTCACCTCAGGCAGCAGCGGAGGAGGGATGCAGCCCGGTGCCGTGTTCTCTCCTGCCTCCTCTCTCTCGTCTCTATGTGACGTCGCTGCTGCTCGGCCGCACTTGGAAACGTAACCCGGTTATTAATAGAGCGGACACCGGGCACCATTCTCTCACACTGCCCACTCATTCCCTGCCCGCTTTCCCCAGTCACTGCCTACTTACCCCACTCCCTGCCCACTAACCTCATTCCCTGCCCGCTTTCCCCACTCACTGCCTACTTACCCCACTCTCTGCCCACTAACCTGATTCCCTGCCCGCTTTCCCCACTCACTGCCTACTTACCCCACTCCCTGCCCACTAACATCATTCCCTGCCCGCTTTCCCCACTCACTGCCTACTTACCCCACTCCCTGCCCACTAACCTCATTCCCTGCCCGCTTTCCCCACTCACTGCCTACTTACCCCACTCACTGCCCATGTACCACATTTACCTCATTCCCTGCCCGCTTACCCCACTCACTGCCTACTTACCCCACTCTCTGCCCATGTACCACATTTACCTCATTCCCTGCCCGCTTTCCCCACTCACTGCCTACTTACCCCACTCCCTGCCCACTAACCTGATTCCCTGCCCGCTTTCCCCACTCACTGCCTACTTACCCCACTCCCTGCCCACTCATTCCCTGCCCGCTTTCCCCAGTCACTGCCTACTTACCCCACTCCCTGCCCACTCATTCCCTGCCCGCTTTCCCCAGTCACTGCCCATGTACCACATTTACCTCATTCCCTGCCCGCTTTCCCCACTCACTGCCTACTTACCCCACTCTCTGCCCACTAACCTGATTCCCTGCCCGCTTTCCCCAGTCACTGCCTACTTACCCCACTCCCTGCCCACTAACATCATTCCCTGCCCACTTTCCCCACTCACTGCCTACTTACCCCACTCCCTGCCCACTAACATCATTCCCTGCCCGCTTTCCCCACTCACTGCCTACTTACCCCACACCCTGCCCACTAACCTGATTCCCTGCCCCCTTTCCCCACTCACTGCCTACTTACCCCACTCCCTGCCCACTAACATCATTCCCTGCCCGCTTTCCCCACTCTCTGCCTACTTACC